>JAECMU010097001.1:2882-26716 GCA_016106625.1 Dracogyra subfuscus | reverse complement strand
TTAGCCATTTTCATTCAGGAAGTCTTCCATTTGGGATTTTTTCAGATTTAAATCCCAAGAATTAGTGGGGTAGGTTTTTTAATGTTTCATTTATGATTACCAATAGAAGAAAATATATAAATAAATACAGTATGTTGAATCAAAGGAGTGTCCAGTCAGTCATGTTTTGAAACAAAATTGCAACTGATTGATATGATACAAATAAGATACAAAACAATTATGATTGGTTCGCTGTATATGCACCTATTTACACTGAAATACACAATTTTGACCACAAAATTGGTTCGTTTTAACAGTTAATTCGCTATACATAGTTCATTAAAATGTATTACTAATATATAGGGGAGAAAATCAGGACTTTACAATCAGTTCGTTCTAACCAGTAGTTTGTTTTAAGCGTGTTCGTTCTAAAAGTACTTTACTATATATATATATATTTATATTTCTAAAATATGATATTGATGATACTGAAACACATGAGGGTAATACTATCTCTTTATCATATGAGCTCAAACTTAAAAAAATAAATGTGTTTTTGTAAACTGTACACGCAACTTTAATTCCAGTCCTCCATTATAGTCCAGTCAAGTTATCCAATTAAGGGGTCCAACTCACCACTAATTGCAAAACATTGTTTCTCTATGGGATTCTCCTCTGATATACCCCAGGAATAACATATTAAAAATAGAGATGAATAGAAGTGGTGGAAGGGCCCTAAATATGCTAATTTATGTTAATTAGGTAAAAACATCAAAGGAACCAGATAAACAACTAGAAATCTTGCATTTGTCACCAAAAGAAGCAATAAAATGCTATCCAAATTCATCAGTTGTGTTGTTAGAAATTAAGTCTCATTAGGCCCAAGTGCCTGCTGTACTGGCATGTGCTTCTATGAAAATAACCCACGAAAATAAAAATCCTCAAACCTTTCTGGTTATACGGTACAACATGTTTTTGTAAACTGTACACGCAACTTTAATTCCAGTCTGTCATTACTAGATATTCAAATGATGTAAGAATATGTGGCGCAGTCGATTTTTTAATGGAAATGACGTCAAACTGGAATGACGTCCTTACATAAAAATAAAGTTATGCCTGACAGTTTTTGTTTCCTGAAAGCTGAACAGCTTTCAGTGTCAAATTGCCATTGAAATGTTTTTATTTGATGACTATGAATGCATACGCCAATCATGGAGTGTCACCCAAGTACGTTTGCTTAAATGTCAATAAACCTAGAGCCGTAACCTCGATTAATTTACATCTAATTTGCAAAGTTATCAAATTCTTAAAGTATGTGATCAAGGAAAATATCACATACTTTGATTGCACTGAAAATGTACATTCATTAACCTCTGGTTGACATACACATTTTTAAATGAAGTTTTATTCAAAAAAAGTTTAAAGATAAAAAAGAAGAAAAATAATCAACTAGACCTAGGTCTATTCCTACATACCTGTTATCATTTAGTTTCCTTCTTTTTATTATTCCATCTACTTTGAATTGTCTTTGTCTAAATTTCATTTATTTTTAAAAACAAAGTACACATGTAGAATGTTACATGTTTGCCATTTTGGGGGCCTCACGTAAGCTTTGTAGGCTGACAGTTATGAATTAATTCAAGACAATTTTATCAACTTCGCTAGTTTCCATAACGAGTTCATGTGTGTAGATTACAGAAGCCACTATTTAATTCAATTCCTTTTTTTCATCACCATATTTTCTAGTAAACAAAAATTGATAAAATTTTGGCATTGCAATTTTACTTAATTTTTTTAATGTAGACCCAGTGGTTTTCCATTTCATGTTTTTGTAAATTCCGTTTCATTTCCGTTTCAGAATACATATGTATAATTTAGGCCTAATTAACAATTTAAATAACTCAAGTTGTGACAAATTAACATAACCGGCAGACAACGCTGTTTACTTTTTACTTTTTCGTCTTTAGGTCTATTTTATTTACTTTATACGAAACCAAAACAAGGGTCCAAAAATTGACATGCATGCCTTGCTATTTGTTGTTAAATCAAAGTAGGCCTTCATATTAGTAGCGAAAAATCAGAGCAAAGGTTACAGTTGTAACAACTACATCAAGCATAATTGTTTTATTCAACGGGGCTTAGTGTTAACAAAATGTAAACATTTATTTTTATCACCGCTTTGACAGTCTAACGTCGTCTGAAATGTGAAGTATGCGCATGACACAGCGGAAATAAAGTATCAATGCAACGTTAAGTTTTTTGCTAAACATTTGCAAACATGTTATGACTGGTTCCTGAAGTAGTCATTCTGTTTAATGTGTAGCTTAAAAATCAGTAGCGTAAAAATCAGTCTACCATGACGAGCATTAGCGACAAACACCTGGCTGAATTTACTCCTGTGTAGGTGCAATAGACTAAGTAGTAAACTACTCCCGAGTTCAGCTAACAAACGTTTCGCTAATGTTCGCGAAGTATTTGGTTCCCAACATGGCCATTTGGTTTACCGGGTAGTGTTTAACTAGCAGACGTTTTCCCGCTCTGTCTGCCTGATTTGGCGATTGTAGCCCCGATAAATAGAACACTACGTGTTTGCCAATGGTACAGCACACAGGCCAATCGTCTGTAAAGTTTTACAGTGTGGCAATAGTCAATATTAATTTTTTTAACTTCGAGGAAAATTGTAATTCCGAGAGAGAGAGAGAGAGAGAGAGAGAGAGAGAGAGAGAGAGAGAGAGAGAGAGAGAGAGAGAGACTTTTTTTTACCTCAGCTTCAAGCTCCGTGTTGGCATACAGTGTGAAAATTCCTCCATACTGGTGTTCATACCATCTGAAATTATTAAAGTGTAATATTGTTAGTTTGTTCCACCACTGATCCACTCTAAAGAGGCTACCTCATAACTGTACAAAGTTAGTTTGTTTTGTTTAATGACACCCTAGATCACATGATCCTTTACATGCACCATCCCACAGACTGGACAGCACAAACCACAACTGTTGATATACCAGTTATATGGTGCATTGGCTAGAACGAGAAATACCCCGATGGGCACACGGATGGGGATCAATCCTAGATGCACTGTGCATCAAGCATGTGCTGTACCAATCCCACCCGCAAAATCGCACAATGACCAACATATATTTATTCCTTTTTGTAGTGAAATGAAACAATTATACCTTGCATTACATGTCCTCCCCTTTCCCACCCCCCAAAAAAAATAAAAAAATATATATATCCAAGTAATTTAGGACAGATATAAACAGGTCGGTTAGAAATTACAAGCCACCTTAGGACTTCTGTTATTCATTTATCATTAGAGGCAAAACAACACATGGAAAATTTGAAGAAAACTAAGTATTTTCTCTTTTATATAGATATTACCTGTCCTCAAACAAGTTCAATTCTCCCCCCTCCCCATGCAAGTGGACTGGTCGAACATCCCAACATGGGATGGCCTAAATCTTCTACAGCATACTCCCTTGTAGTTCTGGTCATGCGACTATAGATTCCTTCTTTTTCACTGAGCGCATCACACAGATGACGGAAGCGGGGAGGTACGGGTGGGTATAAACCATTGAGGACAGGTAATATCTCTATAAAAGAGAAAACACTTAAAGTTTTCTTCATTTCTTTTCAATATTACCTGTCCTCAAACAAGTGCAGCATTCAACAGATGGTGGTGGGAACCAAATCCGAACATGCCCATAAAATCCCCAAGACTGGAGGGAGACTTCTCATTGAAAGAATTAGGCCAAACTAAAGACCCCTCTTCCAAGGGATGCCCGTCACAGCCAAGTGCAAACCCACGCGGCATCCAGCACAACCGTTCTGACAGGGTGGGAACATGTAGCCACCAGGGATGCAGGTATTAGGTAACCTCCCAACGTATTGGAGTGTTATGTACATACCAAGCAACAACATTGTATGGGTTCATCCGTCAGAACACCGAACTGAACAAGCCCCCGAGTGTTTTCTAACCAGTACACCAAAAAACATGTTAGTTCAGTAAGACAACTGAGAAAAGTGCAAGACAAAAGTTATCTATACAAGAAATTCCAGCACCAGTGCATGTGAAAAGTGCAAAGAATAAAAAGTCGAGCAATCCTGACCATTAGATTCAGTAGACATCTCTGTATGTAGCCCATAATCCATCAACGGTGACGAGGACGGCTAGTGTTCACCAGTGTCTGCATAGATACCACAGGACCCAGATGATGGAAGCCTTCGACATCCTCAGTGGAGACGTCCCTCAAGTAATAATTTGCAAAGATGGAGTCCGTCACCCAGTAACATCCATGTGCTGGATAGGAGTGTTACAGTGCAAAGACATGGTTGCACACCACCATTTATTTCTCAATGCATCTCCCCGCAAATATTGCCTCGGATTAAATTGTGTCAAAAATAGCATAATATCGCAAGGATTAAGTGACTACCAATTTTTGAACCTACAGTCACTTGTCGACTGGCATGTAAAAAATGAATACGGGTTGACCACAATTTTTTTTAATTATCCATCCAAATGTCGGGGCCCTGTCTCATTTTGCTATTATGTACCCATTTCCATATGACTGCATAGCACACTTACAAATGCTTTTCCTTAGTAATGACAATAACGAATAATGTACAAAAACTTGGTCATTTAACTACTACAAAGGTCAACCTACCTGTAATCATCAAAGAAAACTTTGAAAACTAAATATTTCTATTTATTATTATTTTTCGAATGAGGACCTATTTCCTAAACCGGACTATATGAAGCGTCTGGTGCCACATGGTGGCAGCCAGAGCATGCAGTTCATGTTGATTGGAGGCTGTAGGTACAGGTAACCCTTCCTTCTGGTATGCAGACAGAATATACAATCGAATCCATGTAGCCACAGTATTTTTGGTAATGTCCTTTAAATGTGACTGGTGACACGAAAGGAACAATCTCGAATGGTGTTGTCGAAACGAGCGAGTCCTTTCAATGTAGTGGTATAAAGCACGAACCGGACACAAAGCCAAGTCTATAGTATCGGCCAGACCCAGGATAGATGATAATGCTTGAACCACAAATCTTTGTGGCTGTTGACCAGGAAGCTGATTCTTAGCCACAAAATCCATTTGAAGACCCAAGGAAACCGATGAAAGCGAACGAGGTCGATGTCCAAAGCATGAATTTCTGAAACACGAGCAGCTTTGTGAGTTAAAGCTTCTAATGATGACTCTTCACCAAAGTCAAGTCTCATTTCAGAGGCTGAAACTGATGAACTTGATCCTCTAATTTAAAGCTCTTAACCATCTTGTGAATCTTAGGAATGATCGAGAGCTTCATTCCAGTAGCTGGATCACGAACAGCAGCACATAAAAGTGACGTAACCCGCAATCGTCAAGCCCTTCAACTTCTCAGACTTCAGATGTTGTTGGAGATACCAACGATGGAAACACAGCCAACGGACGATATAGGCCACGGCAGTGGAGGAATGATGAGCCTTCAGAAATGCTGTAGCGGACTGTGAAGAAAAACAATTCTTCTTCAGGCCTTTGGCAATAAGGTCCACACGTGAAGTCTGAATAAGCTTGGACGTGAATGGTACAGCCGAGAAATGGGATGCAGCAGTAATGGTCCTGCTTGGGCAGAGATCTGGATCTGCTAGACTGAGTAGATCTGGGAACCACACCCTTGATGGCCACATGGGTGCGATCAACAACAGGTGACAACGATATAGTTGGAACCGCTGTAACACGCGAGGCAGCAGGATCGGTGGTGGAAAAGCGTATGCGTTCATGTGATTCCAGCTGATGAAGAGTGCATCGATCTCGATCACAGCTGGATCTGGAAATGGTGAGACATCAACCTGGAGTTGATGACTGAACTTCATGGCAAACAGGTCGATGTTCGGAGTCCAAAGACGCTAGCACACCCAACAAAAGGCAGCCGGATGGAGCATCCACTCGGTTGACTGCGGAGACGACGGTCTTGACAGACTGTCTGTGAGGATGTTGGATACCCCTGGGATATGTCTGGCTCGGATTTGTAGAGGTACATCATCCACCAAATCGTACAGGCGATAAGTAATCTGGAGAAGACTGGTCGAGTGTGTGCCGCCCTGACGACTGACGTAAGCCGCCACTGTGACACTGTCAGTGGCGACCATGAGAAATGCTCCAATCAACAGATGACGCCAGTGAAGGATCGCATTGCAGACTGCCAACATCTCGAGAAGATTGATATGTAGAACTAATTCTTCTGCAGACCACAGCCCTGATGAAGTCTGTCCATTGAGGTGGGCATCCCAACCCTCTAGGGACATATCGGCGAATAGATGATGGGTCGCTTGAAACGGCCGCAAAGAGATGCCTTCTAACATGTTTGATTGGTGTTGCCACCACTGGAAACTGGACCACAGGTCGATCGGCAATGAAATCAGCAAAGCTGGATCATCGCAAAGAATGTAAGGTTACAGGAACAGCTGGATCCATATAAGCTGGAGTTGACCTCGGAGAGTCAAGTCTTGGGCTGATGTCATTCTTGAAACGACAGCGGGCTTTGCAACACTCTCTTGATGATGGCCTGAAAGGTCGGGTGAGCCGAAGCAATCCATAATCACAGGGTTGGTGTCAATGTCGGAAAGGTTTCCCTCTGGTAGGCGGCCCTGACGACTTCTTGTCTGGCACATGTCTGGAGTTTCCATGAAAGGAACCTTTTCAGTGGCCGTAGACTGCTGATCCTTCTCGTTAGCGGTGACGACAGCAGAAACCTTGCCCACAAATAACTTCGGTGAAGACCACTGTTGGGCTAGCAATTCCTTCTTACGTTGGGAATCTAAGATAGATTTCTTCAAGAAGGCTTTCCGTCTATGGTGCGTGATCATTGTTGACATAGAAGTGATGGACGAAGTCAAGTAGGCCAACACCTGGGCTGACTGTTAGAACAGGGTGTCACATCTGGAGTCCTGGACTTGAGTAGCCATAGCCGCTAAAAACATGTCTAAGTAGGATAAGATGTACAAGCATCGTCGTTGGGTCGTATCCATATTCCCTGCTTGCCTATCAGTCAACTCTACCGAAGACGGCTTGCCTAAGCGATGAACATCATCATCCAGAACCGGAGCTGCATTCCGAAACTGCATGTTAAATACTGGCTGACCAATGGGGAAAGGCAACAAAAGATGCTGTGTCCAAGAACGCTTTGTCCAAAACAGAGGCCACATCCGTCACCTGACGACATCCTGTAAAAATCATCGGCACTGGTCCCTTCTTGAATGGAGCCAGTGGATGGGGGGAGTGACGGAAGCAAGTCATAAATAACCGCAAGGCAGTCCCTCAAAGACAATTGGTGAGGCGCGTCTGGCATCAATGGACCCGACCCCTCATCAGGGAAATCACAGAGGACTCGAGAACAGGCATGTCGATCCAGTAGATCAGGAGCCGTTGTAGCACCGGACCGTGGACGGTCCCTCGTGGAGACTGGTGAACCAGACCGTGGGCGGTCCCGTCTGGAACCCGTAGATCCCGCATCCGCTGACAGCCGCCGTGATTGAACCAATGGAGCTGCTAGAGTCTGCGGTGAATGACTTCGACTTCATCTAGCACAGTGACCCATGGAGTCATGCGCCCGCATCTCCAAAGCTGCATCAGACTGGCGATCAGAAGATGATAACCGCTTTGATAACGAAGTCCTCTTCACAGCCCGTACACAGGAAGCTTCAGGCACCCGGGATGAAATCCTGGTCACCATCGGAGACTTCTGTGGAGCCAGAGATCCCAATGTAGGAGTAGACACCGCCGTCACGGAAGAAGGGGGTCTGGACCCCTCTGCTGTCGGTTGTGGAACTGCCCTGGCTGTGGCAGTCATAGCTGTTAAGGTGTCTTGTAGCATGGCCACCGAGTCGGCTAAGGACGGCGCTGGTGACATGAATTCCACCTTCTTGGCCCGAGTAGACAGCAGCATCAGGCAACTGTCAAACTCTGAATCTGATAATTTCGCACGAAAGGTCACATCTCGTGGCTGCCGAACACGGTACACGGCAAGACGGACACAAGTCATGAGGATCGTTTTGTGATAAAAACTTCCGAAAGCAAACACATGAACGTTGTCGACACAAGCTTACATCTGACATGATAGAATTTCTACAAAGAGAAATAATAAACATGAACACATAACCGGCAACATGGCCACCATTTTGAAGAAAAAAATGGCGATAATGCAACAGTCACCGGTAAACAACAAATTTGTAAACAGAACACACTTGAAACAAGTGTTTACGCCAAAACTGAACAACACTAAAGAGACCAACAAGGACAGAAACGAATCCGTCAACAATTAACAAGAGTTAACAAAAGAAACAACACATGAAATGACTCCAGAACAGAGCCAAAACAAAACACGTCTGACCAGTATAGCGAAGAGAAAATGCAGGAAGCTATGGTCACATGACCAGAACTACAAGGGAGCATGCTGTAGAAGATTTAGGCCATCCTATTATTCCCAGAAATGCAGTGTGTTAATAACCGGCCATATTGGCACAGTGGGTAAGCCATTGGACTACAGGCTGGTATAGGTACAGGGTTCGCAGCCCGGTACCAGCTCCAACCCAGATCAACTTCTTAAGGGCTCAATGGGTAGGTGTACATCCTCTTCTCTCTCTCACTAACCGCTAACCAACTAACAACTAACAACTAACTCAATGTCCTGGACAGACAGCCCAGATAGCTGAGACGTGTGCCCAGGACAGCATGCTTGAACCTTAATTGGATATAAGCATGAAAATAAGTTGAAATGAAATGTGTTAATATCATTAATTAACATACCTGCCATCCAGTGTTTTCATATGAGGGTCAGAGACTGCATAACACTCTTTACCCTCTATCTCTGATGTGTTTGTTGTAATTACAACCTGTTTTAAGACACAAATTATACAGGTTTTATTCCAAAAACATATAATTAAGCCAAGCTGGATTTTC
The DNA here is from genome assembly GCA_016106625.1 of Dracogyra subfuscus. Taxonomy (NCBI): domain Eukaryota; kingdom Metazoa; phylum Mollusca; class Gastropoda; order Neomphalida; family Peltospiridae; genus Dracogyra; species Dracogyra subfuscus. The sequence goes on along the minus strand of JAECMU010097001.1, from coordinate 17,793 downwards.
AAAAGAGTAATACTATAAATCTACTTTTATTTATTCAAATTAATTCAAATAAATACATCTATTTTGCTTTCTGAAAATCTGTGTATGTTAAGTGTTGGTACCCTTTTAAAAAATAAAAATAATAATAAAGAAATTTAATAATTCAATAATGGTAATGTTTATTCATATTTTGTGGCTAAATAAAACTTCCACCGGAATAAATATATCCAAGGCGTTACGTGGTTTTGATAGGATAAGCTAAAGATATAAAAAATTAGGAATGATATATAAAATAAATAATTTGTTTACATCAACTCGTGATGTGCAGGACTTGAACTTAACGACAGCACTGACGGCAATTGCTGATGTTGAGATTTAAATTGCTGTAGGTCGGGAGCATCACCGATGGTATTTTTGTGCCACTGGTAAAGATACTCAACAATGGCATTAATTGTCAATATTTAACAACTGTATGTTTGAAATGTTTACATGCAACAACATAACATGCAAATGCAACTTAAAAAAATTATTGCTGGCAGTTCAGAGTTTCCCCCGTGTATGGAAATTCTTTTAAAAATCAATGTGCAAAAAACATACTTTAACTCATTGCTTCTTAATTCGTAAAAATATGACCTTCATACATAACTCGTGACATAAAAATTTTATTCGAAAAAAACCCACCATGAAATAGTACATTCATTACAATTTAAAGACACCCATTGGTCTAACCGCAGCAACACAAGTTTTATTCGTTCATTATTCATTGAACATAACAATTACATTGTCAGGGAACATAACAAAACCTCAAACAATATAACTGTAATATTTAAGGAGTCTAAGGACTTCTCTCTAACAAGCGGAGTGGATCATTTTGTCATGCTCATATACTATGAAGGTTTCGAGCATGTCCGTCCCTGGTCCCGTCTCTGGATAGCCAGGGGCTTGACCCGGGACAGAAACCTCTAATAAGGAAGGTTTTTACTGAGAAAATTAGGATAATTTACTCACCAGTAACACATTAAAACAAAATACAGTAGAAAATTTATAATAATTTACTCACCAGTAACACATTAAAACAATATGCAGTAGAAAATTTATGATAATTTACTCACCATGCAGTAACACATTAAAACAATATACAGTTTTAGAAGTGTGGAACGTAAGTGAATTATATTAAATTGAAATTGAATAATAGTCATATAACATAAGGCAAAAAAAAAAAAAAGTTTGTTTCAGGTAACATGGCCAAAAAATTAGGGTAGGTAAGTAGGAATTGTTTTTGTTTTTGTTTTTTTAAAGTTCAAAGAAAGGTTACCCATTGTCTGATTTCCATGTTATAACATCATGTACAAATATGATATACAACCTCAAATGCACTTTTAAAAAACTTGTGTGTGTTCGCCATAAACGGATATCGTCAAAATTATACGCTCGATTCGTTGTCAGTGCCGCCATAGCTCGGCAAAGTACAAACGACAGTCTGTTGTCAATTTCAGTTAACACATGCACTTGCCGATTTCAAATTGTAGGGTTTGTCTCAAAAAATTAAAAGAGAAATCTTGCGCTGTACAAAGAACGTTCAGTTGAGAATACGGTACTAGAGTCTTTTATTAAAACCGATTTGATCTTGACAAAATATTATCGACAATCATTCCTTCCTATTTCAGAATTAATATTTTATAAAGTGTTAGTAGAACTTTCAAAGTTTAGTTTGTATACTAGTAACACATTAATCATGTATATATTTTATATATACTAAAGTAGAAAATGAAGGTTTTCATTTCTTGATTTTACGTGTTAAAATCGAAAAATTCAAATAAATATTGTTTCGTTTGGAAAGGGTAAAGTTAGGAGGCAGGGGGTGTTTAACCACATCAAAGTTAGAGCATACTGACTTAATAATCATCCGACGCCATACAACCATAAATAAAATGTGATGAGTGCGTCATCAAATGAAACATATCCTATCCTTCTTTCCATCTGCTGTTGGATGTCTAACATTTGGTAATTTTCACATATAATCTTAAGAGAGGGATCGGGTCCATGTGCATGGGGAAGGTATTGGAGTTAAAAACCCTTACTTGCCCAAGCTTGAAAAATTGAAATGTATTTTCTTGGGGAGCATGGCCTCGTATAAACTTCATTCAACACATTCTATAATCCCAACCCCGCTGAAATCCCTACACACGTGTTTTGTGGGTTTTTCTTTTTTTAGCAAGGAATTGTTTATATGTACCATCCCACAGACATGATATCACATATCATGGTCTTTTATATACCATCCGATGGGGATCGATCCTAGATTGACCGCACATTTAAAAACCCTCCACCTTTTTAGGTCTAAGTAATGAATAAAAATAACATAATATTATAGTCTTGAAAAATGTTACGTAAATCGAACACAGTACCCTCTTCCTCTACCCCAAGAGCATTACATAATTAGTGGCATACACGTTACATGTAAGCTGGCCACTGTCAAGGTTTCACAGCAAATACTCCTCCCACCGACCCATGGAAAGACGTACCATACCACTATGGATATAACTATGTTTTGTAGATATGAGACAACCCCTCAATTAAGACAGTTAAATTTATTTAAAAATTGCGAAATCTCACGTGATCTCTTGTTGGGAAATTTCACACTTAAGATAAGCCAATGAAAACCGAGATCGCTAGGAGCCCGTCAAAAGTGTCCCACTTTCAAAATAATGGCTATGTTGTTGACCTGGATAAGCCAGCGTAGTGAAACCAGTAATGAGTGCGGCGCTATATATGCACCAAACGTAATGGGATTTTCCATTCTATATGCTTAAATTATAAAAATATTCCAGACAGTGCAGCTTTAAATGTTTTTGTCAGAGAAAAACTCAGTCTCAAGATGAAAGACATGAATAGAGGCACTGATTTTCCGTTTCAGATTTTCCCCTTAGAAACATAATGTTACAAATTGTGGGTTTTTTTCCATTTCAATATTAAACAAATTCTGTTTTTGTTTCACTCACACACATACACACACACTCACACGATAGACCACGACACAGACTTTGGACATTTTTGGTTTTCTTTACGATATGATCGGGAAAATAATTACAAATGATCACTTCCCTTGTATAATTTATTTTGAACAAAACCTGGCATACAGTATGCAATTACAGCATTCCTTTGTGAGATCGGAAATATGGCAATGCCACAAATGTTAAAAATTAATAAGCAAACATAACATAATATCTTTCACCTGAGTAAATATCGGAAAATTTTAGCTCACAATGTTCGGTTTTCCCCATTAATTCACCAGGAAAAAGCGAAGAAAACACGACTGGTAAAACGTCTAGATACTCTACATTAAACATTTGGCGTAACATACAAAGGTACTAGTGTCGTAACGTAGCATAGGCAGATGTCAGTGTCCATAGGCGATGGCATAGTTTCTAGTTCGAAAAATAAATTTTAATTAATCAAATGCACTATTTAAAGTTAAATAATGTTTTGGTAAAATATCAGGAATTCCGTTTCAGATAGGTATTTCCATGATTCCGCTATCGCGGAAAATCAGTGACTCTAGTGAATAATTCTCGCCCCCTCCTGACAGCTAACGCAAACTGTACACAACTTGCCGTCATGTTGATTCTCAACAGTGCTTTCCCTGACGTGCAAGAGTTATCCTACTTTAGTACATCTATTGTTTGCTTTGTTGATCCGCGGCCACAACTATTGTGTGCTTCCCCCCCCCCCCCCCCCCCCACCCCATCAGAACAAAAACGTTCAGGGTCGGTGGCAAAATTTAGGGTCGGTCGGGTGACCGGAAACAAACAATTAATTTGTTTTGGCCTAATGATAAATCGGACACTGGAGAACACTTGAGGTGTTTTCTCTTTTATGGATACATTACTTGTCCTCAAACAAGTGCACTTCCCCCACCCCCACGGCTTGTAGTCTGGTCCGAACATCTCAAAAGCCAATTGGCTTAAATTCTTCTACTGTATGCTCCCTCTAGTTCCGGTCACATGACTATAACTTCCTTCTTTTTCCCCCGAGTGCATTGCACGGAGAACAGGAAGCAGGAGGCTTGACCGGGAATAAATCCTTGAGGATAGGTAATGTATCTATAAAAGAGAAAACACCTCAAGTTTTCTCCATTTCTTTTCAACATTACCTGTCCTCAAACAGGTGCAACATTCAACAGAAGGCGGTGGATTTCGGAATCCGTATATGCACCTGATATTTCCCCAAGGACCAAATAAGAGTCTGACAAGTGGAAGAATAGGCCAACCATGGTTAAGCCCTCCTCCAAGGGATGCCTGTCACAGATTAATGCAGGTGATGTTAGTAACAACAACCGGATAGGTGGCATCCGTCAGCAATGACATGCACGGCTCCTAGAAAACCAATGGGAACTGGAGTTGGTAATCCACATCTGATATAAGTTCTGATAGAGTGGGAACATGTAGCCACCATTGTGTTTAAGTGTTAATAAAAACCAGCAACAACGATATGGGTGCATTCATCAGAACACTGAACTAAACAGGCCACTGAGTGTTTTCTGTCCAGTACTCTAAATATCTGTTAGGTCAAGTAAGGTAAACAAGTCACCAAAGTGCAGTGCAAATGGTGAATGTTGTCTGGATAAACGTCCTGTCACCAAACCAGTGTGTGAACGTCAAAACGGGGCAGTAAACAAATGCCAATGGGAGTCTTCATCTGTCGGTTTTATGGTCATGTTGTGCAGTCCAGGAATCAGACAGCAAAATCAGTGGCGACTAGGACAGGCTGTGTTAACCAGAGCTTGCGCAATGCCAACGGGACCCAGATGATGGAATCCCTCGACATCTCCACTGAATACATCTCACATATAGTAGTTGATGAAGATCGAAGCAGTGGCCCAAAAACACACTGTTCAGATACTGAAAACAATACTGGTAACAGATGTGTTGCAGTGCAGTTACATCATGGCAGCAAGAACACTACTGGTATATCAAATTCTCCCATCCCTGGCCATGCAAGACAGAAGTATTCCATGACGTCAGCCCATGCGGAATAAATCTATCTTGCATGACCACGTGACTTCTGTTGTTTGAGCTGATATTAACATTGGGTGACGTCACATAAATGGCAAAATAACGCAAGAAATGCTCTTTTATATTTCATAAAAACAAGGCAGCCTGCTGTCATAATGATATTATACTGTCATTTTCGGTTTATACTTTTAATATAAACAATTTTTGGGTATGATCTTTTCAATGGTTATGATTATTTTATTGTAAAATAAAAATTAAAAAATGTTAGTTTTTCACGTTTTCCCAAAATGCTTGTTTTTCATCTAGTGGATGGGAGAAAAATAATCCTCGGGTACATAATTTGATGTCAGGAACTCGGCAAGCCTCATCCTTGACAACAAATTATGTACCCTCAGGTGGAATAGCCCTGTCCCACATGGACACATATGAAGGATTCTTTTAGTCTGATGTGTTAGCTGCCGACAGTGGCAGTAATCCCTCAACATGGGAAGAGCACAGGATCGTAGACCGAATCCAGATAGACACCATGTGCTGAGTGAGGTCAGTCAAGTGGCTCTTGTTGCATGTCACTTTCAAAGGTGTCAGAAAGACCTTATTCTCTCATTGTAGTGCCTAAGGGCTCAAACAGGACATAATGACAAGTCCATGACATTGTGGAAACCCACAATGCAAAGTGTGCTTGGACGGTAAGTATGCGGTGCTTGATCAGGATACTGGACTTGAACTGCACCATGTCTATCTCCAGAGCAGGGATCTCTGACATTCTCGCAGACATAGCGAAGTCCAGCAAGAACACTGTCATCCATGTCAAAACCTCGAAGGATGCCTCAGCTATGGGCTTCTAATGCACTTTGGACAAGGCACTCAGAAAAAGGATCAGGTCCCATTTCTGTGGACGAAAACATTGACCTGGTCGGCATGTTTGAAACCCATGTGCTTCGTGTAAAGCTCAGGCAGCATTGCTATCATGGTACCAGTGACTGAGTCACAAACCGTCGGCTATGGTGGAGCCCTAGAGTTTCAATGGTTACCAAGATAAAGCAAGACTGTGAACTTCTCCACACTAATAGTCTGAGGTTTCTGGTTTTGCCCAACATACCTCGGTGAAAGCACAACCACCGGATATTCTATGCAGCAGTAGTGGATTTCCATAGCACTTTCAGTATCTCCGCCGTGGTCGTAGAAGTGAAACTGTCAAAAATAAGGTCCACACATGGAGTTTTAACAACATGGAATGGGATGGTGCTGTCTCAATATGGTATGAAACAGAAGGTGAACCCAATCTGGTAGTGGTAGAGAATCTGTATCTGCAAAACATATGAGTTCAGGATACCAGAGGGTTGCCTGGTCACATCGGAGCGATATGGAGCAGTCAACAACAAGATTCTTCGACCAGCTGGAGTGCCCGTGGGAGCAGTACTGGTGGTGGGAACAGATAAGCAGCCAGACTGACCCAAATGAAGGCCAGTGTGTCGAGATCGAGACCTTCAGAAACTGGAACTGGTGACATGTACAACCGTAGCAGACACTGGAAGTATGTTGTGAACAGGCCGACGTGTCGTGTCCAAAGCCTGTGGCACACACACACACACACACACGCACGCACGCACGCACACACACACACACACACACACACCACCAGAAGGCTTCAAGGTTGACATCCACTCAGTGACTTGCAGAGTGGATGGTCAGGACAACATGTCAGCCAGAACATGTGATATCCCTGGAAGTGATGGCTCCGAGGTGCAGTGGGATGGCCTCTACCAAATCAAGCAGGCGATAGGTGAACCAGAGCAGGCTGCTGGAATGTTGTCTGCCCTGCCGATTGATTGAAGCTGTAGCTACCATGTTGTCATTGGCTACAATGAGTTGACTGAATCAACTGCTGATGTCAATGACGGACTTTGCTGAAGATGGCTATGCAATCTAACATGTTGATGTGGAGACTTGCCTAGTGTGAAGACCACCACCCTGAGTAGCTGAGTGTTGAAATTAGCTCCTCAACCTTCAAGTTATGCATCAATGAACAGATGGGGAGTTGCTCAAAACAGCATCGAAACTGGCTAAGACGTTTGACGGAATCGCTACCAATGGATACTGGACCGGAGGTCGTTGGGAATTCTAATCAGCAATCTGGGGTTGTTCAATGTGAAGACTTGATGGTGACAAATGTAGAAGGCTATGAGTATCATAGCAGGAGCTGACAGCAAAAGACCTAACAGACATTGCCAAAAGTTGAATGTCATAGGTTCTGCCAGGACTGTGAAGACTGCAGATGGAATTTTGTCTCACCTGGGAACCTATACTAGTCCCAGGTCTGATCGCAGCATGGCTCAAACGACTCGACAACTTGGTAATGGTTGCAACAGATAATCCAGTGAAGACGTGGCAAGAACTGAAGTATGTAGTCAACATGAACAGCTAACATCATCTTATTATGGCACTTCATGAGATAGTACTGCAGTGATGCTAGAATCAGGTCATCGGAGCAGTGATCCTGTTAAACAGTCATGAGCCACCGACAGTGAAGTGGGCCACTATGCTATATTCCCGATATACCTGGATGTGAAACAACACAAACACCAAACAGTTGGTATCCATGACCATCACACCACCCAATGCGAGGCAGCAGCAAAAACAATCTTCTCAGTATCAGACAGGAATACTAGCAAGAACAACAATGAATATCAGTGGGATGATAATCTGCAATGGACCAGAGTAAACCGGTCGCAGTCAAAAAAACCAAACCACATGCTGGCAAATGGATAAATTCCAGAGCCAGCGGAAGTAGTGACTGATTTACAGCACCAACGGATTTAGTGATCGACCTACCGAATATCTCCGTAACTTCATCGAGCAACAGACGGACCGATGCACGGGTTCAAACACAATTAACCTGTCCTGCATACTGTCTTCAACACCAAACTGGAACGCTTGTAACACTGTAAAGACTGTGAAACGAGGTTAACCACAACTCACCGAGTTGTTAAGTAACGTAGACGGAAGCTGTAACTGGAACTGCAGCTGGAACAGAAGGTGTGAAGTAATGGTATCGTCCTTCCACCTCAACAGCGACCAGAAATGACGGTAACATCTCATAAACAGCAGCAAGGCAATCACTAATCATCATACATTTGCAGACTCTGTATCTTCAACCACGGATGGGGATGGAACATCATCTGGAAAAGCCCTCAGAATCTGAGTACAAGCAAGACAATCTAGATACTGGCAGCTGCTGGAGACCCAATTCATGGAGAGTCCCGCTGGGATTCATCAGAAGCCTTGGAGTTAACATCAGCCGCAGATCGGTGACAACAGTCTATGTAACCCGTGGAGACCCATGTAACCCTGTAGAGACCAACTGCATGCATGGCTCCGATGAAACGAGGACTCCTTAGACTGGTCACGAGAGAAGTATGAAGAACGCTGGCCCGGTGAACCTGCTGAAGTCCCTTCCATGGTATTCGCAGGTGAAAGCCGCAGGATGAACCACATCAGGAACCACTAAGGTGGGTGAAGTCTCGACAGGGCCAGAAACAGGTGTCACTGGAACCGCCACTGGACCAAACCTGGAGCTGTGGGAAACGTGGCAGCAGCATCGAAGACACGACTTGACAAGTCTCACCGAGCTAGAATCTGACATAATTTCAATATGTCAAATAGAAAGAAAAACCCTAAGTCTGAACAAGTCCAGTAAACAAAAGTCGCCATATTGCAAATTACAGCCAAACCTTGTTAACTGGCGCACCCAACAGGTAAAATTAAAAAAACAAAAACCCTTGTTAACCAAGTGAATAAATACATTATACGGCTATAATAATGTGTAGGAAGAATTCCCCACATAATGCAAGCAATACGATAAGAAAAACCGATAGATGACTTGGAATAAATCAGAGCCAAATAAAAAGACATCCGAACCAAACAGCAAAGGTAAAAAGTTACAGTCACGTGACCGGAACTAGAGAGAGCATACAGTAGAAGAATACCGCTAGAGTACATTGGTTCATTAATCATCAGCTATTTGATGACAAATCTTTGGTAATTTGGAAAAATAGTCTTAGAGAGGCCAGCTACTAAATTTTTCCATTAGTAGCAATTAAGGGATATTTTACATGCACCATCCCACAGATAGGACAGCACATATTACGGCCTATGATATACCAGTCATGGTGCATCGACATGAACTTTTCAATATTCAATTTTACCTTTATTATCAAGGAACATCCCTTTTGGTCTAGATATCGCTGTCTACCCATAACAACTTCTGAGATATCTTATGGCATTCTCATCATATCACTGACTAAACAGTGCGCCATGACTGGTACATAAAGACCGTGGTATGTGCTATCCTGTCTGTGGAATGGTGCATATAAAAAATCCCTTGCTATTAAAAAAGAGTTTCCTTCTTCAATATCTGTGTGGTCCGTAAGCAAAATGTGTTGAGTGTGTCGTTAAATAGACCATTTTCTTCCTTCCTTCACTTAACAACACCATTGATGACATTGATTAAATAATCGTCCGCTGATGGATGGATATTTGGTATTTCTGACTCATTTTCATCAGAGGAAACCCACTACATTTTTCTTCATGCAGCAAAGGATCTTCTATATGCACTTTCCCCACAGACAGGAAAGCACAGTTGACCAGTTGTGGTCCACTGGTTGGAACGAGAGAAAAAGAAAGAAAACAGAAAGTTGAATCCATTGAGGTGGTTTGAACCTGCGACGCAAGCACCTCAAGCAAGTACTCAGCCGACCGAGCTAAATCCCGCCCCACCAGGCAAAGTAGGAAGCTTGTATGAACCCTAAAAGGGGCATTTTTATCATGACAAAACACTCGATGCGGAAGCAGTAATGCTGTTGATAAGACACGATTTTGATGCTGAAAAACATATGTGCACAAATATGATTTTAAATTGTTCATGGTGTTGTATGTTAAGCTTAAAGGGACAGTCCCTAGTAACGGCTAGTTGTTAACCATTACGCCGTTGTTTTTCACTAATAAACCCCTTTTTCAAAAATAAAATTGGACTTTCCTTACCGTTTATTATTTAGAATATACATTTCCATTCACCTGAGGTGTTTTTTGGTAATCCTGGTAATCATTGTGTTTGTAATACCACAAAATGCATTTTTTGTATTTCTTAAAAAGCCATGTATACCTCTGAGAAAAAAACGTTGAGCAGACAAGGTCTAATCTATTTTTAGAGGGGATATTTCCATTTCAATGTCACAGCCGTTGGTATACCACGTGACCCTTATCATTTTGGTTTGGTTTGTTTTCTCATGCACGGTTCGCACAATTGACATCCAATTTGTTGTCATTCACTTGTTCATTTGTGAGGTGTTTCTTCACAGTTCGTGAACATTTTCATTAACAATGAAGTTCAGACAAGTAAATATCTCAATACAAAACGTTACAAACCCTTAACACCAATAATTTTGCTAAGTCTTACAATATTTGGAGAGGGGATACAACCTTGGGGGGTGGGGGACACAAGCTATATTGTTACCTTTATTTAAATAGAGTAGGCACTAGTACCCGGTTCTGAATAGCAAATGTAGGCTAATTGCGGTTTATACAAAACATATAAAATTTATTATTTCAAACACTGTAGTATAGTCAATATGGTCAGCGTTGTCGTATTCCGATTCAAGTATCATGATTGCTGCAGCAGCCACTACCTAAACAGAAGCACCCATGTTCGTAAAGTAACTTCCTGTTCCAAACTCATTCCTTTTGCTGTCCAGGACAGAACAGTTAGAACATGTCCAGGAGAGGTGAAATGAGCGCACCCCAAGTTTCTGTCAAATTTGTCGTGACGTAGGCATTTTTGTGCTTCGAGTGATATCTACCGGTGACATCAGATTATATTCATTATAACTTATTTGAAGCAATTGGGACATGGGGATTCCCATGGTATTTATTTATATAAAACCTGCTTTCTCATTCCATTTTATAAAAACGTGATCTAAGTGTGTTACATGTTTGTAGATTAACTAAAATAATAATTTATTTTCGCTGGATGGAACTAGGGTGTGCGGCTTTAATACTTTCATTTCTACAAAATGTTAACTACTAATATAAAATTATTTTGTTTCATAATTTTAATATGCTATTATTCAACCTACCACAACATTTCCAAAATCCGAGTAATTAGACCAGAGATCATGATAGTCAAAAATAGGTGACGTTGTGAGTTTCAATACTTTTTCCAATGTTTCCTTCTGATACACATCGCTATTTTTTCTCTTGATTCTAAAACTTTGGATACTGTCCCAATCGTTTTTCTTCACTTTAATACCACAGTTAGATGCAACAAGATTCTGTTGTGTACAGTCTTTGTTGTATTCCATTTCCAAAAGCTGAATATGCAGTGAACACTTCATATTTGTTTTTAGACACCCAAAGGGAGCAGTCAGCTTAAAAAATATATCTACTGGATCTTTCTGCAAATGGACTGTTGAATTGTACAGCTGAAATAATAATAATAATAACAATAATAATCATAATACTACTACTATATTATTAATAAATAATAATAATAATAATAATAATAATAATAATAATAAATATCATAATCATAATCATAATCATAATAAAGTTAAGTTGTTTCGTTTAATATGACACCACTAAAGCACATTGATTTTCAATGGATATTTTATGTCAAACAAATGGTGATTCTGACATATAGTCTTGGACAGAAAACCCGCTAAATTTTTCAAAAAGGATCAATAGTAATCGTTTATAAGCACCATTCTAAAGACAGGATATCATATGCCACAGCCTTTACCAGCAGGGTTCTGCCCAGGATTTTTTGAGTGGTGGTAAGTTTTTCCTCAGTGGATTCGGCAGCAAAAGGCAGATGTTTTTTTCGACGCAGGCCCTCAGATGCGATCTGAGCAACCCATAAGGTCCCTAATACGGTTTGTAAATGTGTGCATTTTTTTCAGATTTTTAATGTATGTTTTCCCCCTCTAATCCTTCTAATAACACCATATTATGATATGATATGATATCAACCTGCTTATTTAATATGTTTGTTTTATTTTGTGTGCTGATAGTTTGTTATGCTTCACTGCTTAATGAAATAAACAAGATTTAATTTGTGATGCATTTGTTTATTATGCTATAATAAGCCTACAGATAATCTATTCATTCCAAAGACAAGCGGACAGTGAAGATAGATAATACTGCAATGTCCAGTAAGACAGGAAAATCATCATGTATTATATACAGAGCAGTGAAATATATAGATTAAATTATCTCCCTTTGTCTCAGTGATTTGTATTTAAATCTGATGATTATACCAATGCATCTATCTTGGACGAAAGAGCTTGCTTCGTAAGCTCTTGCACCCACAACAGGCGGGTACTACAACAGCTTGTTCTGAATGTGCACGTTAAATCCTATGACAAGACATGACAATGCATCTAATCTTATTTGAAGAAAAAAAAAAAGTAATATAAACAACTGTACCCATAAAAAAAAGATACGAAGTGCAATAACGATAAAATATCTAAAACGAATTGAATACGAAGCTAAATAATGATGACACAATGTAGTATCATCGAGTGTAAGGGCAAGAATTTAACGGTGTTCGACTTGTTTTGTTTTTGTGGGAATTTTTACAGGATCACTTTGTCAGGTATGTTTGCAGTGCAGTATTGTTAAATAAATGTTAAAGCTAAATTTTAATCAAATTTCTTTTTAAAAGTCTATGGTAAAGTAAATTTTCTGGAAAATTTCCATAGGAAGAAATATATCATGCCGTTATGTGTTTTCGATAGGATAAGCGAAAGATATTACCAAAAAGCAAAACATATTGTCAAAAATTTGGAAATATGTATATAATAAATATATATCAACTTGTGATGTGTGAAAACCATATTTTCACTAATTGCTTCGCAATCAGTGAAAATATGGTTTTCACACACCATTCATTGACATAAAAATCGTATTCGAAATCCCCCATGAAATAGCTTCTATGTATTCAAGGGCGAGTCAGTCTGTGATTTTTTTTCCTTGCCTCCTTTTACGAGATATGCTTATAACGAAATACTTTTTTCTTTTTTTTTAAATTTAAATATTTATTTATAACCATGTCACATACAAGTACGCTAAACAAAATATAGTAATATAAATATACATACATATGTGCATCAAGTAATTATTTTAGCAAATTATGACACACAGACCAAAACTTTACAAACTTATTAATTATACTTACAATTAACTGCCAAATGCAATATGTGTTGTGATATCATAGTACTGAAATATTTCCTTTTGGATCCATGTAATATTTTGAATGTAAGATTTTGAATCACTTAAATATTAAGTGCATCCTTATTAATATAATTATGTTAATGGGATCATTGTTACTTTGTTTTAATCAAACACATGCATTAAAACAATAAAGAACAATACTAAAAAAACAAAAAAAGAAACTAGATCTATAGATCAAAGTAAAATCTTGTGGCTTGTTAACTATTATCTAATATTCGTATACAGACCGCAGTTTCGACATTGTCGCGATGATCTAAAACAGACACGCTAAATCAGTCAAACTGTTTTTTATGCTAAGTTAAGCTAAACATATTAATAAGGTTGGGAACCAGTTAAACCGCTTGGCTATTTTCGTTTCTAACTTTGTAATCGTTAAGATTTTTATGAAGCAGTGGTGAGCTCATTTCCAAGTAGGCCAGCTAGCTGTGAGATTTTGTCCTCATAAATTGAACAAAATGCCATTCTTTTTAATCAAAAGATTACAATCATATTTCAAAATGTTCAATATTTTAGAGCTACAAAATTTAATACGATATAATTCAAATGTGGAATTAAATTTTAATAATTGTTAATCTACACCCAATCGTGATAATTGAAAGTGTGGATGTACATGCATGTACTTACCTTTATTCCTACATATTTTGCATCGCTGAAACTGGGCAAGCTCTCTGCTGATTGTTCTTCGTAACTTGATCTCACACCACAGTAAACCTTAAATGAAAGAAAGAAATGTTTTATTTAACGACACACTCAACACATTTTATTTACGGTTGGTTATATGGCATCAGACATATGGTTAAGGATCACACAGATATTGAGAGAGGAAACCCGCTGTTGCCACTTCATGGGCTACTTTTTTCTATTAGCAGCCATGGATCTTTTCTATGCACCATCCCACAGAGTTGATAGAACATACCACGGCCTTTGATGTACCAGTCGAGGTGTACTAGCTGGCTGGAGCAAGAAATAGCCCACATCCTTAAATGAAGACATAACTAAGTCACTAAATGTGAAAATCAAAACAATGAACACTTTCCAAGGTAAAACTGTGTTAATGCAGTGGTTGTGGGCCGTTTTCACTCATTGCACCACAAATTATTTATGTTTTCTTAATTTGAATAAAATTATCACCATATATTATTGATTGTTTAGATGCTAAGCCTATTACAGATTGAAAGAAAGTTGTCCAATTGGAATCATAATAGAAATAATCTTCTTCTCCAAGTCAATATTGGAGCTGTTGTAAAATGTATAACATCTAACATTTTAATTACCCCACTCTTGTAATCTTACACTAAAACTTCATGTTTAATTTTATCTGATTTATTTTGTCATATAAAATTAGAAAATTATTTTATTTATTTATTGTAGAAATTTCAGTGATGGATTTGGCAACAAAATTAATAAATGTCTTATTTTGGAAATAATTCAGTTTCTACAGCAACAATTAACTCTGCCCATAACTAAAAGTTTTCCTATTAATCAGCATTTTAATATTTTTACTGTATTTTTCATTTAAGTATTTTTGATTCAATATTTTGTCAAATCATTTCGTTCAAGTTAAGCGAACATTTTATGTTCACTGTAGGTTCCAGAGAGAGGTATTATCTATATATATATATATATATATA
>JAECMU010096996.1:9860-22594 GCA_016106625.1 Dracogyra subfuscus | reverse complement strand
AGAGGGGGAGAGGTCCAACACAATCTTGACAAACCAGTTATGATTTTGTAAGTTAAAAGTTTTCTGTCCTGATATGTGTAATGGACACCTGCTAAAAAGTAGTAAAAAATTCACTAAATTTGTATTGACACACATATTATTGCATTTTCTTTCGATAATATGTGCAGTGAACATACATTAATTGTTACTTATTTGTTCGAAGTGGAAACCTAACTAATATTAGGCCTGCCCTTGTATGAGGCCCGCTTTCCATCAAGTTTATAAATAGTGCATATACATGTACATATACTCAGTACCTTTTCCATGTGATTCTGCAGTACAGTCGACCGATTACCTATTTTACTGCATGCAAGTTTTTCAGTGAGGTAACATCATAAAGTAAATTATTTATATTCAGTTAAAAGTACACTTGGATGATATTCGAATTTTGTATTAGTAATCTGCTTGTGAAAATTCAGATATGGAAAAGCACATTTCTACAACTACAAGTAGAAATTTGCACAGAATTAGATTAACAGAGAACGGGCCTAAGTTGAGATTCATTTTGTCACTCTTATATGTATATAACAAAATATTCAGCAAACGACAACATTGAGATAAACTGTAGATCAGAGGTTTTGGATATCATTGCACCTCCGCCCGAAATGCGTAGCTTCTCAAAATGAAGGAATTTACAGTTATCCGGACAACCATTACCATCTTTGATGTAAGTAATAAATAAAATACTACAATTGTTTTTATTAGTCTGTCCCATCATCCTACAAAAATATATAATTTTATATATTTTTGTAAATAATTTCAGTTTGGTTTGACCAAAGAAGAAAAGTAAAAGTGTTTTGAAAAAAAGAAGAAGAAAAAAAAACCCTATTATTAAAAACAATTGGCTCAGAAATAAATAATAAAATTAATGTTACATTCATTACAACATAACTTCATCCCATTGGTCCAGACATAGCAATGGGAGTTTGTTAATTTCTCGAACGATATACAAATGTATGATGACATCATTTTATATTGGCTAAGTTGTCTTATTGAACATTATTGTTTATTGACCAAAAATAATTCAAAATAAAGTATGGTATTTTAGTGTTATTATTAGCAACTATGATTCAAATTTAATTACAAGTATTGTCTGTTATTTCTTTTACGTTCATCTGGGTATGAAGAAAACAAAAGCATCCGTAAACGTCTGTGAGAACGGCTTCGCTGATTCACACAATTTATGGATGATTTTTGTTTTGGTTCATACCCGGATCCTTAAATAACTTGTAATAAATTCCATAATATGAAAAAAAGGCATTCCTTGTGGAAAGGACTATAGATTTCGTTTGATCAAATTCCAGGAAACTTAGCTTGTTTCATTAAAATTATATCTAATGGAACTTAGTGTAGCATTTTATATTTACTATTTTACACTCTATTCATACATGTAGTTTACAAAGTTCTATTACAATGCTTGCCTTTTCTTTTCGTGAACTTTATACATTTAACTGAATGTAGCATGCAATATTTTGGTTTGTTATTTAAAGAATTTAAAATAAACAGACTCATTATCAAATAATGCACACATATCACAAAGCTTAAAGGCATATACTGGTGTGAATTATCAACAGATACAATGTATGTTAAAGAATCATCATTATAACAACAATTACACATTGTAACAAACATCAAACAGGAATCAATATATAAATGTCAATACTGCTCTGCACAAGAATGTTTTACAGTTTTTGTTTTTGTTTTTTACAACATCCATAATATTTGGGGTAAAATTTAACATGTTTATTAAATGTTCATGGTGCTAATACAACACTGTGGTACTTCTTGCTGGAACTTAATTTCAGCTTGTTACAACATCCGTAATATTTGGGGTTAAAATTAACAACTCATTTATCTCCCACAACAATTTTTAAACAACTGCCATTGGTGAAACCACCCGTTGATGGCCATTTTGAGCCTGTCTATGGCAACTGTTTGTACGTATTTCAAAAATGAAAATGTTGAATATTGGTAGATAATGTACACCAGATGTATACATTTTGCCATTAGTGATGCTCTCTACCCACAGCAATTTATATTTTAAAGACAGCAACTGCTGTTGGTGCCGCCATTATGTTAGAGGCCTGTGGTCCTAATACAACACTGTGGTACTTCATGCTCAAAGTTAATTTCTTGCTTAGAATATGTGTGTTATTAGTTGTCCGACTGTCAAGCGATGTTCAAGGCGTGTTTCTTGGAGAGATTGTTAAATGTGCATGATGCAGAACAGTTATAAAAACATAAAACAAAATACATTGAAGTGATGTCGGTGAAGTCTTCGCCCAAGAGCAGGACTGCTAACTACCATTTTTGCTCTCTTTTTTTTAAAATGGAATACTCTTCTCCTGGTGGACGGATATGCTGGTGATGTAATCTAATAATGTCATGACACGTGCTAAGGTATAAAGCGACAGACATGACAACAGATTAATTGTGTCACATACTTTGGTGGCTTCTACTCCCATTTGAAGAGTATTCCATAAAGAAAACAAAATTACGATCTCAGCAAAGATAATACAAATGACATGGTTACAATCTAGTAATATTATGTGGAATTTGTATCATTGTACGTTTTGCCTGGACAAAATTTAATTGTAATTAAAGGCAAGACAGTAATTTATGACAGTTGTTTACAATGCATTTCAGATTTCAGATTCATTTGTGCACTTCATGTTGTTTTTCTATGGCCGAGTGCAAATATGATGCCTCAGTTATAAATATTTAAAGTCCAGACTTGATACTTTAGCAGGGTCTCCACACTTCGATTACATGCCATTTGTACAGCTGAGATTTTAATTTTAAAGCCTTGAGTGAAGGCTTTGAAGTCTTAAGGCTTCAACTACATGCTTTCGGTACAGATGAGATTTTAATTTTAAGGTCTTGAACCTATATTTTAAAGATGGTTTAAACAATATTTTATCACTGCCACATTTGCAGTTTTGGGATCAACCCACAGATATATGCATATATTAAGGCCTCTCCTTAACATTTTAAAGATTTAAAAGTTTTATAAGTTCTATATGGCATATAATAAAATAAAAAAACAATGATGCCATACTTTTGGCATTCACTGCTGCAAATATTCTGTTATGTAGTCGTATATGTCTGGTCTGTCCATGTCCTTCAGTGTCTGTAGAAGCTTGCCGATCGTGCCTTCTGAAGTCCGGCCCCATTCTTTGAGTAGTTCTTCTGCTGGCAAGTGGTTTACGGCTACAGCTTCATACACCATAACATCGTCCAAGGTTTTACCTATTCGAGCTGAGAACAAATAAAAATGTTGTCAATACAGTGAAACACTTCAAGTCTGGACCCTCAGTAAACTGGAATGATCCCGTCATTTATCCATCTTTTGGCACCAAACTTTATCCCTATAAATAGGGCTTCTAGGCTGATTTTTTAAATCTACAGTCATGGGATCAGTGATTTTTTTTTTTTACTAGAACCGACTAAAAATTAACTAGCCCTACTTCAGGAGTTCCCAAGGCTGTTAGGCGTAGCGGCCCGACACGCATTGATCAGTAAAGTAAGCACCTTGTCAGTGTGGAAGCACCTTAAATCAATTGCTGCTATGCCTCGATTTGAAGTGCTTTAGAAAAACCATTACCACAAGTATGAGTGTGGCAGTCAATTACCTCTTGCAAACAATTTGCGTGACAGTATCTTCCAAAATACCTAACAATGGACCAGTCGTTTGCACACAATTGGTGTTTGGTAATTTTACTGTCTACTGGGACCTTTAATCTGCCAGGAAGGTTCATTTGTACTTGTGCATAATGGAATTCCCATGCCAAGCAATCAAGCTTCAAAGCTGAACAAAGAAGATGCCATTTAACAGAATCAACTGTACCATTTAACTGAATAAATAATAGGTGAAGCACTTTTTAAAAGTACAACTTTATGTTGCCAAACAATCTGAATAGGATTGTTTGTTATTTGAGTGGAAATCTTTGACAACTTTTGGGTTGTCGACAATTGCCTCAAAAATACATAGCTTTGTCTCTGACTGTACAAAGAGCCTATTTATGTCCAAATGTTCATCTAGCTCTCTTACTAGTATGAAAGATGTAAAAAAAAACTTGTACTATATGACATCCATGGGCGCCAATCTGGCTTTTATAAGTGTGGGATGGGGAGATGTGACAGTGTTTGTGTGTGCGTGTGATAAAGGAATGTCAATGAAAATCATAAAGCTACACAATGGTTAAACTTTATTTTTTTTTTTAAATTTTTGTTGTTGCTGTTATTTTTGTTGGTGGTGTTCTTGTTGCTTTTGCTAAACGAAAAAATGTGTGTTGGGGGAACACTTATATAAGATTGTTCCCCGGTGTTGAAAAGTGAGGGGAATACATCCCCCACAGATCGATGCCCATGGTGACATCATGTGTCAATCATGATGTCAAATACAAATACTAGTACATATCTATTTTATCAATTTTACTGATAACCATACGAAAGAAGCAACCATTTATAACATGTGATATGACGTGCTTCTCCCATTGCCTCATGTGCCACTATATGCCAATCTAGGGCCTAATTCACAAAGCTCTCTTAGGCTCTGCTAGACAACAAGCGGATGCTTTGTAAGTCTTTTAGCATTGCCCTGCAATATCGCAAAGTTGTGATAGTTTAATGACCTCACCCCAGGAAACTGGAATTCTTCCCACATTTTTTTATAGTCTTGACATTGAATCATCTTCTAAAATTTACCCCCATTAACCAGAAACCCCTGTACATGTAACCCTGGATGAATAATCCTGTCTCAAAGTGATTATTTAATGTAAACAATCATTATAGTGCTGCTAAATGTGTGAATATCATGTTGACTGATTATGTAATTACTGTTTTATTTAACAACACACTTATGGGATTACGAATGCAGGCAGCTACATGTACACTTGTAATTCTAGGGTTGCAAACTTAAGGCCCAAAACACACCAGATCCCAGACCGACTACACATATCAGGCGTGCACCTATCCATTGAGCCTTATGGAGCACTCACTCAGGATTTGGAGTCGGTATCTGGATTAAAAGTCCCATGCTTTGACTGGAATGCAAACCCAGTACCTATCAGCCTGGAGACTGATGGTTTAACCGCTGTACCACCCAGGCCGGTGTGATGAACAAGAGTTAAAAACCGTACCTGCCAAGTCTTTCCAGTCATTGGTATGTTTAATTGCCAGTCTGGTAATGATCTTTTGAAAAACTGAGAATGGCAGAGTCATGAAGCTTTGCTTCAACTTATCCTCATTGCTGTCACCAGCTGTACTATTCTCCTGAAAGAACACAAGACACAATCTACATCACAGGTATTTAAAGATGAAAGAACACAAGAAACAGAGAGCGAGGGGTATGAAACAATTACCAAAGAAGTTTCATACATTTTATAGGACACTACCACAAATGTATTCATTTATTAGCCACAAACAGTGATTTATAACCAACGTTAAATATGACAATGACCGTTTCACAAGTAATGTAGTAACATTCAATGATTCTTTAATTTAATCAGTAATATCTGCAGTATTATGTTTATAAACATTCTTACTGTACACATGTATCTATGCCTATGAGTAAAAATATTTTTTAAAACCATTTTGGGAACAATATTAGATGTTTTTATTGTTGAATAATACCCAGTATTTAAGCTCAAATGCGTTAATTTAACAACTGTAATTTTTTGCCATTAGAACATTTTTTAAATGTTATAAAAATGCGTCATGAAAAGACAAACAAATTTGCATAACCTATTTTGATTAGCATAACCTGTTTTGTATTACTGAAAACCAAAATAAAAGAAACGTGGCTAGGACCGACGGTTCAATAACATTTTATACAAGCAGTAAATTGCCAAGCAAAACGGCATAACTGATGCACAACTGAAATTATCATGTGTGCAATTTGTGGAGGCCTGTGGTGCCCTTACACTGAAAATGAAGATTTTTAACAGTGCATTTAAATAACCACCATACTCACGTTATTGTCTTGACTTCCCAATGATAGCCACAGTCGAACCGTTGGATGCTGATCGAGCAGAACACCAGAACAGGTGATGTTGGAGGAACAGGACATGTCCAGCGCATGGCCCGTACTTCCGCGGTGGTTATCTGTCAGAGGACATGCTGGTCCAAAGATATAGTCCTCATCTCTCGGGAAACTGGAAACCAGCACGTTCCGCATCACATCAAGGGCAACCCTTTCCTTAGGTGTGCCATGGCCTCTGAAATAATCAAGCAGTCAGTGAACCAAACAACTAGTTAATCAACTGGCCAGTCTGTAAATCAGTCGTTCAACAAATCAATCAATCAATCAGCCGTTCACATGATTCAGTCTTGGTGAGCCGTTCAGTTGGCTGGGATGTGGAAAAACTTGATGGGTTAACAACTGACAACCATTCCTATGAACCATCACACTTAATATGCATGCTGTACCACTGAACCACATTTTTTTTTTTGGAGAGTGGTAGATGTATTTCAACACCAAAATGCCCTCTGCATACGCATCTGCATCATATTTTTCAAAATATATAATATTTAAGAAAATAAGTTAATATGTTAATATGTACATGCAAGTTAATGGTACAAAATGCTGTAATACCCCAAAACAAATTTCCACTGTTCTGTCAACTAGAGTCAGCAGCTTTAAACATGAATCTTACTTCTGAATGAGTATCGTGACTTGGTCACGGGTCTTGTGAAAGACAAGCGTCACCGGAACACCCTCCAACACAACGGAGCAGCAGCACGGTCCACTCATCTTGATGGCACTGCACTCTGTCAGCAGACCCAGGCTCGACACTATCCGGAAGAATGTCACCCAAGGGATCCTCTTCTTGAACCCCATGAACAGTTCGTGACTCGAGTCCTGCTCTGAAACCTGCTCCGACGGATGACAGTCGACCAGGAAGTACGGAATCAGGTATGTCGTACCGGTGGCGCTCACTCCTGGCGACGGTGGCGAAATCTTGAATATGATGCCGAGACTCTCCAAACAGGTGATGAATGTGGCGCTGTCCACAATGTTTCGGTCTAACAGAAGCCGAAGTTCGACGTGTGTCAGGGTTGCCGTGGTGAGCAGCTTGGTCCAGGCGTCTGTAGCCGAGATGCTCATCGAGTTGGGTGAAGTTTCCACGCCTGCCCACAGAACGAGATGAGCCAGACGTGGGAGGATGTCCACTGGAATGATGTATTGGTCACATCTGGAATGGCCTAAAATAAATAGACAATAAGTATAGTATGTCACATTAGACAAAAATGTTTTTGGTAAATAATTTCAGAAAAGTAAAAGGTTTTGGAAATAACCCCCCAAAAAACACTTTTACTGTGTGCAATTTAAAAACAATTGGCTAATAAATAAATAATTGGTAGTAAATTCCATAGCAGGCAGGACTATAGTTAATAATGTTGGATATCCAACATCATTAACTAGTTTTTGTTTTTTATCCTGAAGTCCATACAAATTACGGAGAAAATCCATAATTTCTGTTAGTTTGGCTACATTGTACGCTTACCTGGAAGTTCGAAATGAGCAATTTTGTAATGAATCTATGTATATGACGTCATGTGCATGATGTCAAAAGTCATAATCTGTTAGTAAATGTTTATAACTTTGCTTTAGTCAGTCTTCATAACTGGCTGATAGAAACAGTCGTTGCAGGATAAAATTAAATAAATAGAGGATAATAAATGAGTTTTCAGTTATTATTAAATGTATGTCCCGAGTGAAATAAGTTTCAGTTGTCACGAGCTTTAGCAAGTGACAAATGAAAATTATTACACGAGGTACCGAGGTTGTTATTCTATTTATTACCTCAGCTATTTTTTCTCTCTAAAAACCTTTATTTTTCATGCACATGCATGAAGGCCAACCTGTATAGAAACGATGTAAACCATTTTACACACTGTTTTGAGAAATACTATAACGTTGTAATTTAATCACGTTCATAGATAATTTTCAAAAACACAAGTGCTCTATTCTGCTTCAAAATCTATAATGAAATTTTGTTATAAATTTAACACCCAAAACAGAGAGCCGTAAACGCAAACTCTTTAAACAACATGACCTCATTTTGTGTTTGTCAAATCGTGATGATGTCATATTTAGTACTGACAAAGCCATTGGTTTGTAAATGTCAAACTGTCCAAATAGTATTGTTTGTTAGACCAATGCAGAATATTTCTTACTGAGAAAATATTGAAAATATTTCCCTGTTATGAGTGACCGCTTGGGTAATAAACAATGTAACCAAAACAATGTTCTGTTTGTCATGGTATGAACTATAACCTCATTCGAAACAGTAATTTAGCCAACTGGCAATAATGGCCATATGGTCTGAAAAATATACAGACTCCAGGCAGGACAAATTCAACCATTTTCACCTTTCCTGACATTTACTCGCTTCTAATAATAACAAAAAATTCAATCTATTTTCATTTTCAATGACTTTCTAAGACCCAAATAAAAATGCCATGTCTTTTCAGGCCCAGAAAATTACATTTTTAAATTCCACAATTACCCAGTATTTCCGTGACCTGTATGAATGACGTTAATGCAAAACTCACCAGAGATGGACACAGGCACCAGATCTCCGAGCTGAATCAACTCTTGGGCCGTGGTCCTTTGAAGGAAATTCTTCTCATACACCGAATGAAGCAGCACCGCGAGGTCCTCCGAACTCCAGACACACCTCGTCCGACCTTCCGTTCCAGACAGAGCCTCGGACAGCTGCAATGACTTCACAGACACAGACTGTGTGCTACAAGACGAACTGGCAATATCGAAGATGGAACTGCGCAATCCATCGAGGACATTCAAGTCCTCGTCCTTCTGAAGGAAAACAATATCGGGGATGGAGATGGCATACCTGCCCAGTTGTTTGCCGTGAGATGTGTAGAACAACGTGCGAACTTCATCGGCTTTCACCGTCTCGCTTGATAGTATTCCATGCAGTTGAACCAACGCGGAGTCGCTCGCAAAGCTCCGAATAGTGTGAAGGATGTTCTCTATGCGCGATATCTCAGTTGAGGCAAGATTTAGCAATTTGTGGGCATCGAAGGCGATCAAAAACACTGAGTTTTTAGTAAAGAGAAAATGACTACAGTGATGAAAGAAATTCTCATCCCATATTACAAAGATATCGGCACTGATCTGCTTGACATTTGGGAAACAGTTCAACCACGGATTGGTGGTCATATTTTGCGGAGAATCCGGCACGACACTCTTGTCTCGGTTTTCAGTCAACCCGTACTGCCATTTATCAAACGTCACTCTCGATTGATCGTTCTTCCTAAGACACAGTCTTGAGTAATGCACGTGAGATTCCAAAGGAATTCTTGCTTCCTCAGAAGCCCCCATTACCAGTAAGTTTGCAAAGACATTACTTTTGTTGCCACATATAAAAATCCTCACTTTTGGTACGGGTAACTCCTTAGGTGAGTTCAAGGCCAACCCATTGGTTGGACTCACAGCCATTACACTGTCATCTACAGACGAAGTAGAACTAGACAACGGGTTACTGATCACCCCATCGGGGGACAAGCCTCTGTCCTGCCCACAGCACTTACAGCTTGGAACGTGACCCGCGGGAACACTGGCTAAGGGAGACACCACTGCCCGCTGGCCCATGGTTGACGGGTGTTTCACTGGGCTTGGTGATGATCTGGTGTTTGGCCTTTGTAGCAACTGAAGTGGTCGGATATTCTTCGACATCCCTCTGATGCTGGTGGCACCTTTTTGGGATAATCCAGTTGGGCGCTGAATCACCAGTCTCAGCGAGCTGGACTTGTCAATGACAGTATTCAAGCTGTCGGCCTGAAATAACAATGAGACGTTTCATAAGTCATTTAACTAAGGAAGTATGAATAGTAGCCTTGTATGAGAAAAGCTGACTGCATAGCAACCAATGAAAATCGTAATGTCATAATTGGGTATTTATGTACGAGGCAATCGTATTGTGTTGCGTCACCTTAAAAGAGGTGCCTGCTTAATAAAGGTGGTTACATTTTGTAGATGTGATCATAATATGTACACATGCAGTACATAAAAGAAAATATTTTTTACAAAAATGCAGTTGCTTATAGTATTTATGAAGGAAACAAAATATATATGTTATCATGGAATAATTTGTTTTTAAACATATTTATTAGCAAATTCATAGAACGCAAATATTTGGACTGGTTATGCTATGAGCTTTGAAGTTGTGTAACAATATCTGTAACAATAAAGGAAAGGAATATTTTAATTAACGACACACTCAACACATTTTATTTACTAATATATGGCATCAGAACCACACAGATTTTGAGAGAGGAAACCCACTGTCTCCACTTCATGGGCTAAATGTACTCTTTTCGATTAGCAGCAAGAGTTATTTTATATGTACTATGCCACAGACAGGGTAGTACATACCACAGCCTTTAATACACCAGTCGTGGTGTACTGGCAGGAATAAAAAATAGCCCAATGGGCCCACTGATAGGGATCGATCCCAGACCAACCGTGTATTGAGGGAACGCTTTACCACTGGACTACATCCCGCCCGCTGTAACAATAAAGACAGAAACAAACTATTTCAAAAACATTCTTACCTCCATGGACTGGAGAGCATGACCATTAACAGACCTGATCCAGTCGCCGATTTGCAATTTTCCGAAAGCTGGCTTTCCCCTTTCCACTTTATCAACAAGGGCATAAATGCATGTCTCACGTGGCTGAAATACCAACACCAAATAGTTACTCACCAATCAGGTTTAACAAGAACTGTGAGGAATTAATGTTTTTTTAATCCTGCAACCATTGTTTCTATTGACAGATTATGATGACCGATTAAAGCAAAGTCATAAATGTATACCAGCAGATTATCACTTTTCACATCACTCATATGATGTCACAAGCATAGCTACATTACAAAGTTGCTCATTTGACCTCCAGATCATCGTAATAACAGAAATAATAGTTTTTCCCTTTAATTCTTACGGTTTGCTTGATAAAAATAATAACTAGTTAATGGCGTTGGATATCAGTTTTATCCTGTTCAGGCTGTTCTTACCTTCACAGGATAAAGCAGATATCCGATGTCCATCGTTAACTAGTTATTCTCTATGTCTATAAAAAAACATATTTGGTAGCACTCATAGATGATTATCTCAATACATATATAAAAAACCCAGCAACAAAAAACTCAACAAATTTGAGGCAGAAAAGAAAATTTATATTATAATTTGAATTTGATAAATTTTAAAATGTTAAACATTCATAGATTCAACTACATGTATGAATGTTCATAGATACAACTATAAACCATGTTTCATTATACTTTAGAAGAAATGGATTAAAATGTGAATATCTAACACTGAAGTTGAAAAAGAAATACATATGTCAGCAAAGATAGCTCTGGGTAAGCAGAAAGTTTTTGCAAATTATATTAAACTTTACAAAGTGGAAGAAATCCAGTTATTTTCAAACAAAATATCAGTTAATACATAAAATTACTGTGCCAAAATTAAAATAAAATTTTCCAGTGGTTTTTTGAATTCACAGTTGGCAATGGCAGTTCTAACATTGCATCTCTCCTTCTGACTTTGTCAAGGAAAAATTAATCCTGGTGCAGTGAAACACAGCATTATAAAAAAACATTATGATCAAAATGATTACACATACATGTACATGTATATATTTGTATGTACAAAAAATACATTTGCACACATATACACACAAACAATTTCAGGGGATTCCCAGGGCCATAAGGCATAGTGGGCTTGCACACCTCGGACTGTGAAATAAGCGCTTTGACAGTGTGTAAGCACCTTAAATCAATTGCCACTACGCCTTGATTTCTTAAAAAAACAAAAAACAATTTTACCGCAAGTACGGACCTGGCAGTTGATTACATGTTGCAAACAAAATGTGTGCGACTGTAAAAAATCGACACTCTCTGAAGTACACCTAATCACTATCATTGGTAAAAGACTTCCTCATTACCTAAAATGGACCAATCTTCAGCTTACATTCTGGTGTTAATTGGTGTGTGATCATTTTATCAACCATCTACTAGGATCACTAATTTGCCAGGAAGATGCTTAAGCATAAAGGATTTCCCATGCCAAGTAATCAAAAAGAAAGAAAGAAATTATTTATTTAACGACGCATTCAACACATTTTCAGGGTTTTCAGGGTTTGACTAAAAACGACAACGGGCGACTGAAAACAGTAAGGTTTCCCACCCTGGCAACTGATTAAAATTGTTGTTTTTTAAAATTGTGTTTTCTCTTATAATCTGTTGCAATATTGTTGTTTTTTTAGCAAATATTATTCGGGCAAGTGAAAATAGAACCAGGCAAGTGAAAGTGCTGTCAGCAAAACAAAAAGTTAAGTGCAGACACCGCATTTTAATTATTATGGTTATATAGCATCAGACATATGGTTAAGGACCACACAGATGGTGCACTGGCTGGAACGAGAAATAGCCCAATGGGGATCAATCTTAGACCAACCGCGCATCAAACGAATGCTTTTACCACTGGGCTATGTCGAGCGAACACTTTTACCACTGGGCTACGTTGAATGAACGATTTTACCACTGGGCTACGTCAAGGGAACGCTTTTACCACTGGGCTACATCAAGGGAATGCTTTTACCACTGGGCTATGTCAAGGGAATGCTTTTACCACTGGGCTACGTCAAGGGAACACTTTTACCA
>JAECMU010096986.1:1745-22504 GCA_016106625.1 Dracogyra subfuscus | reverse complement strand
ATCAGTTCGTTCTAACCGGTAGTTTGTTATAAGCGTGTTCGTTCTAAACGTACTTTACTGTATGTCAAAATTACCAAATATTTTAATAAATTAATGTGCTCTAACAGTTGTTTTCATTGTAATCCTAACTGAGTATTAGGTATGGGACATAGGCCTGTTGGAACTGGGGGACGGGGTTATTGGGCTGTGCCCCTCCACTTGAGGATGAAATCATAGTTTTTTGGGAGTCATAATCTGTATAAATAAAGATAAAAATCTGGATTGTATGGACGGAAGAGCTTGCTTCGCAAGCACTTGCACCCACGACAGGCGTGTGCTACAACAACTTGCTCTGAATGTGCACGTTAAACCCTATGACCTGACCTGACCTGGATTGTACTCCCACTAAAGGGTGTGTACTACCAAATCAAATCCCATAGACAACAAAAGTAATATATGTGGCTAAAACTCCTGCCTGTGGCGTATAGACATAAACACCATAGATATAAATACTATCACCCCTCACACGTAAAGTGAACAAGAGAAAACTGGGGGTTAAGCTGCTCGTTTCTGAGATAACGGGTAGCGTCTATGACTACCCTAGTTCTACACAAAATTAGAGTACTTTTTTTACAGATACACTACATGTTTCAAGCCCAAGGCTACTTGACACATTGGCACATATATTTGTTTTACCCATCGCAGGATTGATTGGGTATTTTCTCATTCCAACCAGTGAAACACAACTGGTCAAAGGCAGTGATATGTGCTTTCCTGTCTGATGGAAAGTAACTATAAAAGATCCCTTGCTGCATTATGAAAAGTGTAGTGGGTTTCCTCTGATGACTACATGTCAGAATTATCAAATGTTTGACATCCAATAGCCAATGATTACTAAATCAATGTGCTCTAGTTGTGTCATTAAACAAAACAAACAAACTTGTAATCAAGTAGATATATTTTAATTACAAATTAACTCTTACCCTGTGGGATGGATTACAGACTTTAAAGAGAAAAAAAAGATTTAAAAAAGAGAGAATAAAACCCACCCCCATATTAGTTTTATAACCCTGTAGCATAACTGGATATGGAAAAAACTGCTGAATAGGAGTAAAATGTTCCTGAATAAATTAAACGCTGATAAGAACTTACTTAACATAACCGAGAACATGCAATATACATGGAAACCTGACATCGTTTTAAAACAAAAATGCTATGACACGGTCGTTGATAAATTATTTGTCATATTTAATTTTTAAAATAATCTCAAAAATGTGTCATATAGTGTAAAATGTTTGAGAAACTCTCACACATTGGGAGTTTCCCTAAGAGTACACCAAGCTGGTGTGAATTGAACCCACGCGTGTTGGAGAAATCTGTCAAGTGGGATATTTTATCAGCTGCGCCACATCTGCATAGGCTAATTGTTGCGTAACATTTCCACATTGCATTTTAGATTGTATTACATATTGATTGCAACATGTTATTGTTGAGGTGATTTTTATTTTTATTTTTATTTTTTATTTTTTATTTTTTTGGTGTGGGGTTCGGGCCTGTGAAATATTATTATAAATAATTTGTTTCTAGGTTTCCTTTTTTCTTTTCTTTTTCTTTTTCTTTCTTTTCTTTCTTTCTTTCTTTCTTTCTTTCTTTTTATTTTTTATTTTTTGAGGGTGTGCACTGTAAAATATTACAAATATTTTTCTCCGGTTTTCTATGTTTTTTCGGGTGCACTGTCTAATATTATTATAAATATAGTTATTATGAATGAATAAAAAGTGGACAAGTAATTATATTTTTGCTACTAATACAAATAAGATTTTAGGCCAAAACGTTCAACATTAGAAAAAAAAGAGAGAAACATTTGCATTTTTTGAGATCCCAAATAAATTTTTGTCCGTACAAAAAGATAAAGAATTGATATCATACGTCATGTTTCCTTAGCACTTGTACATTTACAGGTATATGCTTGATGATATTTATTTCTTAACTATAAAATAATATTAGTTTGTATGTTTGTCGAAATATTTTTACACAGATTCTGTCAATATTACACATTCTTCTACCGTTCGTATTCCA
The DNA here is from genome assembly GCA_016106625.1 of Dracogyra subfuscus. Taxonomy (NCBI): domain Eukaryota; kingdom Metazoa; phylum Mollusca; class Gastropoda; order Neomphalida; family Peltospiridae; genus Dracogyra; species Dracogyra subfuscus. The sequence continues at coordinate 20,446 of JAECMU010096986.1, read as the reverse complement.
TGTAGGTTCCCGTATGTATATGTATTCAGTTGTGTGGAATATATTATATTGTAGTAAGAAAAGACATATCCAAATTTAGTGTGTTATAAATATGGTACCTGTATTTTAAATCCACAATATACATTGAATTATCAATAGACATTACCCCCTCCCCCAATCCCCCTTCCAGGTGCATGGTGAGGCTATACCAATTAAGCTGCTTCCTGCTGTCTTGTATAAACTGTCTTCTGCCTTCAAAGCGGCGTCACATAGCCATTGATAAAGCGCTCACCTGATGTGCTATCAGTTTAGGATCAATCCCAGTTGGGCTATTTCTCGTTCTAGCCAGTGCAACTTATTTGGTATATAACAAAGAATATGGTATGTGCTATATATCAGAATAACCAAATGTTTGACATCCAATAGCCGATGTGCTCTAGTAGTGTTGTTAAACAAAACAATCTGTAACTTTACCTTTCTTCTCTCTAAGCGGGCAGCATAGCCCAGTGGTACAGTGCCCGCCTGATGTGCGGTCGGTCTAGGATCGATCCCCGTCAGCTAACCACAGGGTTTTTTCTCGACATAACCATATGTCCGACGCCGATATAACCGTAGTTATAGTGTGTTGAGTGTGTCGTAATATATTAGCCCTTTTACCACTGAACCTAGTTAAGACAGTAGAGTGTTTGCCCAAGGTGCTGGGGTCGAAGGTTTGAATCCCCTCAGTGGACGTCAGTGGGCCCATTGGGCTATTTCTCCCTCCAGCCAATGCACCACGACTGATAGATAAAATGCTATGGTATGTGTTACCCAGTCTGTGGGATAGCGTATATAAGAGATCCCTTGCTGCTAATCAAAACGAGTAGCCATGAAATGGTGACAGCAGGTTTCCTCTCTCAATATCTGTGTGGTCCTTCATCATGTATCCGACACCTTATAACTGTAAATAAAATGTGCGTCGTTAAATAAAACATTTCTTTCTTTTACCATGTATTAGTGATGTATCCGATGCCATATAACTGTAAATAAAATGTGTTGAGTGCATTGTTAAATAAAACATTTCCTTCCATCCTTTTCCTAAGTGGACATAATATTCTGTTGGATCTTTTTTTCTGTCCAATCAGTGCCCTGTGTGTGATATGTCAAAGGTCATGGTATGTGATATGCTGTTTGTGGGAAAGTGCATATAAAAGATCCCTTTCTGCTAATGTCAGTATATAGCACTCTTGGTTTTCCTCTTTGAATACATGTCAGAATGACCAAATGTTTGACATATACAATAGCAGATGATTCATTTAAAATTCATCTGCTCTATTGCATGGCATCACCAAACAAAACAAGCATTAACCTTTTGCTCAAGAACCAACTTCTCTGTGAAGACTACAATACGCAGAAGAAAACAAAGAAAATAATCTTTAATTACAATGACACATGATGTCATAGCTAGAATTAAGCATTCTTTTGTGTGATCATTGAAAATGTCATGTCACCCCATAGCCATATATATATATTTTTTTGATTTGCTAGGAAACTTTGTCTCTCTGTTCCCTAGGGCCAGGAGTAACAAGTGTTTCTATTGGCTAGTTTTTCTCCAGGTTTCAAGCTGTGTTCCCCAATAAGCTGGATTTAGTTTCCCACTTGTGCTGGCTCTGCATATATTCTTGGCATTTGTACTGTTTTTCATTCACTCGTTGCGTAATGCCCCCATTTTTTTTTCATCTTCTCTCTTTCCCTAACGTCAACATCTTTAAGATCAGGATTGTTGAGTTACTAAGAGAAAAAACAAATTGGGAGAGTTTGTGATCTCTGCCTTATGTCAAAGAGTGCATCTTGGTGAGGCAAGGTCATATTTATACGCCCATCTATGATGGGTCCTATTACTGTATGGTATTATATGTCCGTCCGTATGTCCGTCCATCTGTATCTTTGTCTATCCATACATATATGTCCATCTGTTATCTTTTTCTTGTCCAGACCATATCTTGCATACAGATGCATACAGGACCATCAAACCTCACATGCAGGAACAACTTGGGATGGCAGTGTATCACGTACTGTTACTAGGTCACTGTGACCTACCTTTCATTGTCTACTGCACATATAGTTCATCCTTGTCTGGATCATATCTTGCATACAGATGTATATAGGACCATCAAACTTCACATGTAGGAACAACTAGGGATGGTGATGTGTCACATACTATTACTAGGTCACTGTGACCTACCTTTCACTGTCTACCAGACAACAATAAATCCTCGTATATGGGACCATTCTAATAAAGAACAATAACTTGATTAATCAGACAGCACCTTCTCCATTGGATACAGTATCATCAGTAGTTGGTCCAAAACAAACTGTTCATCTATCCCATTGCAAACATTTCATATAATTAGAATTGAATCATACCGAAAAGATATTCATTAATATCTTTGGTTTTCCATCAAACTTCTGATGGGCGTGTCATGTACCTTACCATGTCATGTCATGTCATGTCATAGGGTTTTACGAGCACATTCAGAACCAGCTCTTGTAGTGCACACCTGTCTGGGCATAGGGGCCGGCCTCGACATTCTGGTATTTTTCTTGTTTTTATACACTCACTACCCATAAAATACAATTTTATTTAAACCAGGTATGATACATGGTCAGTGTCTGAGATCAATCCCCATCAGTGGACCCATTGAGCTATTTTTCATTCAAGCCAATACACCACGACCATGGTATGTGCTTTCCTGTTGTGGGATAGTACCTATAAAATATCCCTTGCTACTAATGGGTTTAGTTTCCCACTTGTGCTGGCTCTGCATATATTCTTGGCTAGGACTGATCCCCATCAGTGGACCCAGTGCACCATGACTGATATATCAAAAGTCATGGTATGTACTATCCTGTCTGTGGGATGGTGCATATAAAAGATCCCTTGCTACTAATGGGAAAATGTAGGGGATATTTTCACTCTAAGACTATATGTCAGAATTACCAAATGTTTGACATCCAATAGGCGATGATTAATAAATCAATGTACTCTAGTGGTGTTGTTATATAAAGCAAACTTTACTTCACAGTTAATTTGTTAGAACCCATAATGGCTTTATGTTCCTGTACAATATTATAAAATCTGCTGAGAGTTTATGCTAACTGTATACATTCATGTGAGAAGTATTTTCACTAGAATTCTCTTAATTAAAATATTAGTTATAAATATTATTACATGTAGGTAGAAATATTTTCACTTATTTTTATTGGTCAGTATTAGTTAAAAGTATTACAAGGTTGAAATATTTTTTGCCAACATTCAATTTCTGTCAGTACTAGTTTCAAATATTACTAAGTAGAAATATTTTCACCTATATTTTCTAAATATTAGTTACAAATATTACTAGGGTAGAAATATATTCTGGCAATATTACTTACAAATATTACTAGGTAGAAACATTTTCACAAATATTCAGTAAATATAAGTTACAAATATTACTGGTACTAGGAAGAAATATTTTTGCTAATATTCTGTTAATAGTAGTTACAAATATTACAAGGTAGAAATATTTTTACACATATTCTGTTAATATTAGTTACAACTATTGCCAGGTAGAAATATTTTTGCCAATATTCTGTCAATATTAGCTACAAATGTTACTAGGTAGAAATATTTTCACAAATATTCAGTCAATAATAGCTACAAATATTACTAGTTAGAAATATCTTTGCCAATTTTCTGTCAATATTAGTTACAAATATTACAAGGCAGAAATATTTTTACACATATTCTGTAAATATTAGTTACAAATATTGCCAGGTAGAAACATTTTTGCCAATATTCTGTCAATATTAGCTACAAATGTTACTAGGTAGAAATATTTTCACAAATATTCAGTCAATAATAGCTACAAATATTACTAGTTAGAAATATCTTTGCCAATTTTCTGTCAATATTAGTTACAAATATTACAAGGTAGAAATATTTTTACACATATTCTGTAAATATTAGTTACAAATATTGCCAGGTAGAAATATTTTTGCCAATATTCTGTCAATATTAGCTACAAATGTTACTAGGTAGAAATATTTTCACAAATATTCAGTCAATAATAGCTACAAATATTACTAGTTTGAAATATCTTCGCCAATTTTCTGTCAATATTAGTTACAAATATTACAAGGTAGAAATATTTTTACACATATTCTGTTAATATTAGTTACAAATATTACTAGGTTAGAAGTGAAGTGACATTCTCCAGTTTCACAAAACATCCATATGATCGTATATTGGCAAATGTTGTTTAGAAAATAGCCCTGGAGCCCACACCAAAGAAAACAGTGTTGGGACTTTCCGATATGCATCTATTAATAAGTATGGCATTGATCCCTTGAGAGGCGAGATATTAATCTTACCACTTTGGTACAGTCCTATTTGCAGACGGGTGGATTAGATTCTAAGATGGGAACGCTTTTGACCTGGGGCGGATTACTGTAAATAAAAATCGTACAAATTCACCTATCTAGTGTTACATTCTTCTACCATATTCCATGTAGGTTCCCATATGTATATGTATTCAGTTGTGTGGAATATATTATTGTCTTGTAGTGTTACATAAATAAAGTTTTCTTACAGCTTCAAGCTGTTTTGAAGTGTCAACGTCAGAGTTGTGTAATAAATTTTAACGTACATGTGTACGCAATAATTCTCCATATTTCTTTAAAAATATGTTCTGACATTAGCCAGCCCCCTATAAACTCCCACACAAAAGCACAAAAAACCTTAATTTAAAGTGACGGACCCTAAGTTTTAAACACTACAGTATATTTCTCATATTTTTAAAAACATGTCTGAATCTGAGAAGTAATGGTTATGGAGTCACATTTTAGTAATTTTTAAGGGTATTTCACCATTTGAACATCACAGATTCTTGTAACTCTATCGAAATATGTTAGACATTTTGTAGATTAACTAAACTTTGTTGCCATATTTATGGGTTGAAACGAGGGTTTGCGACTTTTAACAATTTAATAATAAAATATATTCATAAAAATTTAAAATTTAATTTACATTTGACAATTTGGTAATCACAAGCCTAAGCAAACATACTTTCCATGATAGACCAAATTGATGCAATTTTTTCTTTAAAGATTTTCTTTTTTCGCTAACACATAACTCAATTGTGGAGGAAGGTAAACACTGGCTGAAATGCTTTGTGAAAAGATAAAAGGGTTCTTACCCACTTAGCTGCCCTGTAAAAGTTGATACGAAATCAAATTTGCGTCTGTCTGCATTTTAATCCTGCACTAATACCATGCATCCATTTCCCTGTTCTCACCATTAAGTCGAGGCATCAGTTAGTTATAGCCGTGGATAGTTAAGCATTCCTCTCAGCTTATTTCATAATGTTCTGCAAAAAGTTGTCGAAGGATTTATGAACAGTCCTCCCAAAGGAGACGCTTTGCAAGTACATGTATATATAAGTGTGCAGGGAACATTTTGTTTTCAAAATTTTGTTTAGCATAAGGCTGGTAGGCACCGGCTACCACCCAGAACGAGTTTTAATGACTCAGTGGGTAGATGTTATACCACTATACCCTTTTCTATCTCACTAACAACTAACAACTAACACTGGCCTCGCTTGTGTCAGGTACACCGTACAGGGTTTGCAGCCCGGTACTGGCTCCCACCCAGAGCGAGTTTTAACGTACGACTCGGTGGGTGGGTGTAAGATCACTACACCCTCTTCTTTCTCACTAACCACTAACAATGACCTTGGTGGTGTCGTGGTTAAGCCATTGGACATGAAGGCTGGTAGGTACAGGGTTCACAGCCTGGTACCAGCTCCAACCCAGAGCGAGTTTTAATGTACGACTCAATGGGTAGATGTAATACTACTACATCCCTCTTCCCTTTTGCAAGCCATATAACAACTAAGAACTAACTCACTGTTCTAGACAGACAGCCTAGATGGCTGAGGTTTGTGCCCAGGACAGCGTGCTTGAACCTTAATTGGATATAAGCACGAAAATAAGTTCAAATTGTTTTTTTAGCAGCATTTTATATCAGTTTGAAAATTGATTTTGTTATTGTGTAGTAGTCTTTGAAACTTAGTATAGTGAATTTGTGTGTGTGTATGTGTATGTGTATGTGTATGTGTGTGCATGTGTGTGTGCATGCGTGTGTGCATGTGCGTGTATGTGGGTGTGTGTGTGTGTGTGTGTGTGTGTGTGTGGTTTAGATTTGTTAGCATTGAATGCAATCTTTGGCAGTTGCAAGGGTTGCAAACAACAATTTGATGGAGTCGTACCGGTACATTATTATTTTTTCTCTCTTCAGTCCACGGGTGCATCAATACAGGTGGCGAGTGAAATGCTGCCCAACTCCACAGAGAGAGCCGTCACAATATCGGGTACCGCCGACGCCATCACCGAATGTGTGAGGCAGATCTGTAGCATTATGTTGGAGGTAGGTTACAGTTAAATAGCATTTATTGTAGCATTATGTTGAAGGTAGGCCATGTTTAAAGAGCATTTTTGTAATCTGTAGCATTATTTTGGAAGTAATAATGTTTAAATAACATTTATATTTATGTTTTGGAAGTCCTGTTTAATAAATTTAATTTGAAAAATGTAGCATGATATTAGGTAGGTGGGTATGTTATGTTCAAATAACAGTTTATTTCATTTAAAATCTGTGACATTATGTTAGAAGAAGGTCAGGTTTTATAAAATACATGTACGTGGTGTTAGAGGTATAGGTCATGTTTCAATAATATTACCTGCTAGGCTGCTACATATAATATTTAATTTTAAAATGTATAGCACTTTTGTTAGTTACATGCATGTGGTGGGTGGGTCATAGGTCAATGATAAAGCACTACCCTGCTGCGCAGTTGGTCTAGGATCGATCCCTGTTAGTGGACCCATTAGTCTAGCCAGTGCACCAGTACTGGGATATCAAAGGCCAATTTATCCTGTCTGTATGATGGTGCATATGAAAGATCCCTTGCAACAAATGGTAAAATTAATGAGCTACTCTCGATCTACTAAGTTAAAAAACTATACTAGCTCCGTTACCATTTCCATTTTGATCAACCGTTCAAAAACTGTGCCAAAATTCCTTCATACTGAAATGTGCACCTTTTCTCTTTGGCATATTAACTGCTCCATTCAAAATTCCATAGCCCCACCACCACCACCCCCCGCCTGTTACCAATCTCTTGCACCTGCCAGTGCGGGCGGTCCCTCCTTCCTCCCCCCCCCCCCCAGCTTTCTGTCTTGGACAAAGGAGCTTGCTCAGCAAGTTCTTGCACCCACGACGGGCATACGCTACAACAGCCTGTTCTGAATGTGCACGTTAAACCCTTTGATTGATTGATTGAAATAGTAAAATGTAGCAGGTTTCCTTCCTAAAACTTTGTTAAAATTACCAAATGTTTGACATCCAATAGCCAATGATTAATAAATTAATGTGTTCTACAGTGGTGTTATTAAATGAATTTTTGTTACATACATGGTACATGTGTATTTCTGTGATAAAAAAACAAAAACAAGATGTAACACTGTGTAATATCGGTTGCTTCTACTTCAAATGAATTTGGTATTGCAATCATTCTATGACCGCCAACCAGCTATATCATTAGCTCTGAAGTTCTAACCATATTTAACAAACAGATATATGACAAAAGAAAATAGATCTTGTTACCAAAATATATCTTGTTATACAAATACACGACTGTATAAAAAGTAGAAGACAGTTCATCTCTCTTTAAGACGAGTATGCTGTTATGTTTATGCAGACATGTTGATCTTTTTTCTTTTTGCACCGGATAATTAGTCTGTGAAAATTTCCTGGCAGATGAGAAATCTCCGGTAATGTAGGTACATCACTGCTAAACTGTTTAGCATGGATACGGGTCAGGCAGCAGGTCATACAACAGTTACAAACAAAAACGTTCCAAACAGTTTGGATTGATCATTAGTGGCACTGGATAATGCTGTGGTGCGCAACACCCAAAATTGAACAAATTCCCCAAGAAAACAGAGATAATTATCTCTGCAAATTAAATATACTTTGGACAATTATTCTGTTCGTTTATCTCAGGCTATCCGTGCACTGTTCCCCATGTCACTGTTGATTGGTTGAAACTGATACTGTTTTCCAGTAGACTGGTATGAAGTGTGTTTTAAACCGTGTGGTAACGGAGAATGTTTCTCCACGTAATTGTGAGATAAATAAGTTAAGGTGTAAATAAGTTATCTCATTTCTACCACACACCTTGTAGGTGGTGGTCTTTAACATCTCGTTTCTCCACTGGATTGCATATTCCTCAGGCAAAATTGATTTTAAATATGATAACAATGTTACAAGTACAAAAACTGTGAGTGAGATTATATTTAATCTAAGGCCAAATTTATTTTAAATATGATAACAGTGTTACGAGTACAGAAACGGTGAGTGAGATTGTATTTAATCTAATGCAAAATAGATGTTACATATGATAACAATGTTACAAGTTTAGAAAGTGTGAGTGTGATTGTATTTAATCTAAGGCAAAATAGATTTTAAATATGATAACAGTGTTACGAATACAGAAACTCTGAGTGAGATTGTATTTAATCTAAGGCCAAATTGATTTTAAATATGATAACAGTGTTACGAGTACAGAAAGTATAAGTGAGATTTTCTTTCATCTAAGGCAAAATTGATTTTAAATATGATAACAATGTTACGAGTACAGAAAATGTAAGTGAGATTGTATTTAATCATCTTAACTAATCCATGAAAACCATGTCAACCCTCTTGGCAATTTTAGGTTTTGAATTATGAACCATTGCAGTTTATTTTTACGAAATATTAATAAATGGAGTATGGTGATTATGAAGATAGTTGAATAAAGTACATTTAGGGACAAATCAAATTATATTTGTTCAGGTAATACTTTGTTAGACCATTAAGTAGGTCAGTGGTCTGAGACAATATGCCTTTAAACAGGTTTTATAAATTCAGCCCTGTGTTTTTAATTTCATTGAGTTAACCAGTGATTGTTAATTTTTTTTTACACATATGTACCGGTATGCACTTTTGATAATAATAAAAAAGAAACTAAGAAAAAAAAACCCAAAAAACAAAACATGTTGATTATTTAGCAAGTTAAGAAGCTTAGATACATCCATAAATATTTAAATAGGTCAGTGTTCTATGACAATATGTCTTTAAACAAGTAATCCCAAACAGTCTCCTACACTCAAAGATTATGGACATCATGAGTTCCAAGTCAATTTTAATAGTAACTTCTAAATTTAGTTGCAAGTTGTGAAATGATAAAAACTTCAGAGTATAATCATTAAAAAGAAAAAGAAAAATTGAAGTCCCTAATTGTTTCTGTCAATAAATAGTTTTTGATAAATTTGACTAATAGGTCAGATAAAAGATCTTTGACAACATACTATTAACGGTAATGAAATGCTTGGAATGGTGTTAGCAATGATCAAGCATTCAATCTGTGGCATCTCTAATACTAGGGGTGATGCGTAGCCCAGTGGTAAAGTGCTCCCTTGATGCACAATCGGTTTGGGATCGATCCCTGTCAGTGGGCCCATTGTGCTATTTTTCACTCTAGCCAGTGCAACAAGACTGTTACATCAAAGGCTGTGGTATGTGCTATCCTGTTTATGGGATGGTGCATATAAAAATCCCGTGCTGGTAATCGAAAAAGAGTAGCCCATGAAGTGTCGACAGCAGGTTTCCTCCCTCAATATCTGTGTGGTCCTTAAACATATGTCTGACACCATATAACCATAAATAAAAAGTGTTGAGTACATCATTAAATAAACCATTTCCTTTACTACTAAGTTATACTCAGACTCCATTTTTTGTCTTGTGAATGTGTTAACAATATTAATTTTCAGCTGAATCTTTATTGTTCTTTTTCAGCTTTCTGTTGAAATTTAATGTATTACAGCTTCATACAGAGCTACATGTATTTAGTGTATTTCAGCTTCATACAGAGCTACATGTATTTAGTGTATTTCAGCTTCCTATAAAGCCTTTATTATTTCTGTTCCTTACAGAATCCACAAAATGGCAGATCCAAATGTGTAGCTTCTGCTGTGATCAATGAAAGTGGCCGTAGTTCACACACTTGACCAATGAGAGTGAACCTAGCATACACTCTCGACCAATGAGAGCTAGTGAGCCATAGCATACACTCTCGACCAATGAGAATGAGCCTAGCTTACACTCTCGTCCAATGAGAGTGGGTCTAGCTTTCTGTCTCGTCTGCCCTTGTATAAACCTCTGTCTTAACCAGTTTCTCTCTTCCTTTCCTCCACAGTCCCCACCCAAGGGTGCCAATATTCCTTACCGTCCAAAACCCGTAGTCTCGCCCGTCATATTCGCTGGGGGTCAGGCGTACACGGTTCAGAATCAGATGGCAGCACCAGTTCCTAGTCCGGAAGTGAGTATTTTTAACACATCTTGTGTCCCTTGTACTAGTTGGCCTTCAACTGTGGTTTTTCAGTGTTAAGCTAAATGATGCTTCTGTTTTTAACACACTAATTAATATTTAAATTGTAGCTGAATTAAAAAAAACCCCACTATTTTTTTAATTTAATTTCTATTTGTATAGCTAGGATTTGTAACATACTAATTAATGTTTAAATCCTGGTTTACGGTTTATCAGGTGTGTGTGAGTGAGTGTGAGTGAGTGTGAGTGAGTGTGAGTGAGTGTGTGAGTGAGTGAGTGAGTGAGTGAGTGAGTGAGTGAGTGAGTGAGTGAGTGAGTGTGTGTGTGTGTGTGTGTGTGTGTGTGTGTCTGTGTGTCTGTGTGTGTGTGTGTCTGTGTGTGTGTAAAGTGTTGTTTAGCAGTTTTGGGGTGGGGGTTTTTCAAAATAATTTATAATAATTTAATGTGGAATTTATACGTCTAGGATTTAAACACACTAATCTTTAGCTTCTGGATTAGTGGATAGTTGTGAGGGGTTTTGGGGGTTGTGGGTTTTTTTCAATTTACAATGAAACCTATCTAAACTGGATCAGACCGGGAACATAATATTTATCTGATTTAGACAGGATCTGGTATTTAGAGGGTCCCATTTTACAGATGTTAGCGAAATGTTTGCAGGCTGAACTTGGGCTGACATTGCAAGTGTAATAGTTGCATGACATATCACACATTTTAACTAATAAAAACTGACATTACAAGTTTTAGCCAATAGTAGCTAATGTTACACACTTTATCCAATAAAAACAGACATTACAAGTTTTAGCCAATAGTAGCTAACATTGCAAGTTTTAGCCAACAGTAGCTAATGTTATACACTTTAGCCAGTAAAAACAAACATTACAAGTTTTAGCCAATAGTAGCTAACATTGCCAGTTTTAGCCAATAGTAGCTAATGCTACACACTTTATCCAATAAAAACAGACATTACAAGTTTTAGCCAATAGTAGCTAACATTGCAAGTTTTAGCCAATAGTAGTTAATGTTACACACTTTATCTAATAAAAACAGACATTACAAGTTTTATCCAATAGTAGCTAACATTGCAAGTTTTAGCCAACAGTAGCTAATGTTACACACTTTATCCAATAAAAACTGACATTACAAGTTTTAGCCAATAGTAGCTAACATTGCCAGTTTTAGCCAATAGTAGCTAATGTTACACACTTTATCCAATAAAAACAGACATTACAAGTTTTAGCCAATAGTAGCTAACATTGCAAGTTTTAGCCAATAGTAGCTAATGTTACACACTTTATCCAATAAAAACAGACATTACAAGTTTTAGCCAATAGTAGCTAACATTGCAAGTTTTAGCCAACAGTAGCTAATGTTATACACTTTAGCCAGTAAAAACAAACATTACAAGTTTTAGCCAATAGTAGCTAACATTGCAAGTTTTAGACAACAGTAGCTAATGTTATACACTTTAGCCAGTAAAAACAAACATTACAAGTTTTAGCCAATAGTACCTAACATTGCAAGTTTTAGCCAATAATAGCTAATGTTACACACTTTAGCCAATAGTAACTGACATTACAAGTTTTGTTTGATTCAAGTGCCCTCCCTTGTCGAGAGGAAACTGTCGCCCACAGGTAACTCATAAATCCCATTAATTATTAGCTGTTAGATTTTCATTTTGTATTATAGTTAGCACTATAGTCAGTATATAATTTTTCTTCTGTGTGTATCCTTTAGTATAAAAACACCTGTATAATTAGACCCAAATATTTGCTACAAAAATAACCACATCATGTGCAGATCCAGATAATATTGGGAGGAGGGGGGTCTTAGTGGAGAAAGGCATATGGATCAATTGGTAAAAAGGGCAACCCAATACAAATTTATGTTAAGTCTTTCCCCCCCACCCCCTAAAAATAAAAATATGTTTTTTTATTTAGGGTTGGGGGCAGGACTCCAGGGTGCTCCCCCCCCCCCCCCCGACTTCTGTTTGTAGAACTTGATTTACATTTATGTGATGGGACCTCTTGTCAAGAGTGGGGTTTTTCAGCTTTTGTTTCTGATTTTCGCTCTTTCTTCTCTTTTTTGCATAAACTTATTTTAACAAATAAGATTGAATTGGATATAAAATACTTTCAAACTTTCTTTGATATGGCAGAGAGCTGAGATTTTAAAAGATCATTTCTGCTTTAATTTTGTTCTTTTTATTGAGCATGAATAAGTTATAACAAAATAAAAATTCCCCAGGATTAATGGAAAATACTGCTAAATTAATATTTTATAGTTTTCCGATTAGTTATCTCTTTTGCCTATATTATTGAGTTGCCTCCCTTTCCTGATGGTATTACTAGTATTTATATTCCTCCATTAATAATCAGTTATGTCCCTTATCTGATTTTCAGTTATCTCCCTTATCAATTGCTAGGTATCCTTGTTTACTAGTAATGTGCTCAGTTTTCAATTATTTTTGGGATTCAATTTTTTTTTTTAATCTAGTTTATAAATTGCCTTTGTTGATTCAGTTTTACGTAAATTTAATTTGATGTAATAATTGAAGCTTAAATAGATTTTTAAAAACCCACCCAAAAATACTTATAGATACTTTTATGTATGGTTACAAACCCATTACACTAAAACAAAAACATTTGAACTTCTTTGCTATAAAATCTTTAATCATTTTAATGGTTTACAACCATAGTTTAGTTGAGTTTTGCATACACATATGTTTCTTGTGCTTTTTTTAATTAGCTTTTTATTCTGTTGCATGCATTTTCTATATACTGTAATTTCTGATGGCAGCAAACAAATAGCATTTTGTTATTATAAATATATCCAATTTGAGACCACTAACAGACAAAAATTTTTTTTTCATAAACTTTAATGTTTATATATCAGTAATACTTCAAGGATAACTTACAGTTACAGACAACAATATTTCTAAATTGTAGGTAACCAGAACAGTTCACATGTTTACCAGAGTAACCAATTGTCCAGTTATTTCAAATCATTAAAGAACAGTTTCTTAATTTTAGGGGGTGGGATGTAGCCCAATGGTAAATCGCTTGTTTGATGAGCAGTCAGTTTGGGATCTATCCCTGTGGGTGGGCCCATTGGGCTATTTCTCATTCCAGCCAGTGCACCATGACTCATGTATTAAAGGCCGTGGTGTGTGCTATAGGTTGCACTAAACCAATTAATTTCCGGCTGGGTCGAAATTCGAGGTGCACCAAACTTTTGATAGAGAAGTTAACACCACAAGTCCTGTGATTGGTTATAAATGTGAGTGTGTTAGTTGTAAAAAAATTTAGTTTCATCTGGGCTAAAAATGTATGCACTTTTATTTGATGTAGTACCACCGTGTCAAGTAGCCTTGTGCTTGGAACATGTATGGGGTACCTGTAAAAAAAAAGTACTCAAATTTTGTGTAAAACTAGGGGTGTTGTAGAAAAACCTGGTTATACCGAAAATGAGCCATGAAAGGTACCATTTTCTGCAGTTAATACTTTGAGGTAGGGGTTGTAGTACTGATATGCAATGTATATGGGTCATAGTTTGGTTGATATATTGCATATAGTGTTTTTAACCACAAATGTTAACATTGTCGCCTATGGGATTTGAATTGGTATAGTCCAACCTATAATGTCTGTGGAATGCTGCATATAAAAGATCTTTTGCTACTAATGAAAAAATATAGCAGGTTTCCTCTCTAAGACTACAGGTCAAAATGACCAAATGTTTGACATACAATGGCCGATGATTAACAAATCAATGTGATCTAGTGGTCTCATTAAACAAACCAGTCTTCTTCTTAATTATGATACCTAGTCAAGTGATTTTCATAATGGATTAGTGGTGGGAACTTAAAGTGTGGTATTAACACATGGTTCATGAAAAATATTTAAAGACTTTACTGTCTGACGTAAACTTTCTTGATTAGGATATTAGTGCGGGTATATTCAGTGTTTCTGCTCATCCCCAAACTGAATTTTTATCTCCCATTAATGTACATTTGAAAAAAATATATGCAATATATATACAATACTAGGAAATAAAATGTTGTTTGGTCAAGCAGCTACACACATTTGGATGATCAGAACAAATTAAATATATGGCCAGTGGTATTCTAAATAAGAAAATGTATTTAATATGTATTTTAATCATTAAAAAGGCTCTGTTTGCCAAAATCTTTGTCATAATGAGAGCCAACCTGGCATGAAAAAAGCTCCCAAAAATTAGGTTTTCTAGGAATGTGCCAAAAACAAATTCCTATAAAATGTTATGTACATGTATGTACTTTTTCTAACCTCCTTATAAATGAAATTTTAAAAGAATTATACATTGAAAAATCCACCAAAAACACAGTTTTATTCAACCTGCCATTTGTGACACCCAATAGCCGAGGTGTATTTTTGCCCTGGGGTGTCGTTAAACCTTCATTCATTCATTCATCCTTTTTTTCTAGGTAGGGTTGGGTTCTCCCCAACACACAGCTTTCCCTTTGTTTATGCCTTAAGAAATAACTAGACTAAGCTACATTGTAGTTTGCCGTGTTTTATTGTTTTCGGTAAAAGGGTTTATTCCTGTAGTGGTAGTTTCGTGACCTGGTTAAGTAACTGTTACCAGGTGATGTAGCATTGCTCAGGTAAAGCTATACTGTAGACCACCTGACTTGGTTTATGGTACACTGGCTGTAGAGTGACCAGTCATGCTCTTGAAGCAGCCATTTGGCAGACATCGTACATTTTTTAGATTAACCTACATGTGTATATGGTATGCTGGAGGAATGGTAACCTATAATATGTCCCATCATTCTATAAAACGTTTTTTTTGTAAATAACTTCAGTTTGGTTTGACGTAAGATGAAAATTAAAAGTGTTTTGGAAATAACAGAAAAATACAATTTTTTATGTGTAATTTGCAAATCATTTGGCTCAGAAATAAATAATTTGTAGTAAATTCCATAGTATGAAAAAAAGCATTGGCTGAGGGACGGACTTTAGTACAGGGCAGGATCTACTGTACATCT
The DNA here is from genome assembly GCA_016106625.1 of Dracogyra subfuscus. NCBI lineage: Eukaryota > Metazoa > Mollusca > Gastropoda > Neomphalida > Peltospiridae > Dracogyra > Dracogyra subfuscus. The sequence goes on along the minus strand of JAECMU010096986.1, from coordinate 4,996 downwards.
GGCTGAGTTGGTAAAGTACTTGCCTCGGGTACCTCATGCCTTAGGATTGAACCCTGTCAGTGGACACATACTCTGATTGTTTTTTTTACCCATTCCAACCAGTGCCCAAGACTGGTATATCAAAGGCTGTAGTATGTGCTGCCCCTGCAATTAAAAAATTGTCCACTACAAAAAAAACAAGTAGTGGGGAAAACATTCTAATATAGTCCACAGCAAAAAATAGTACTGTGAAGAATGAAAAACTCCACATCATTTGCAGGGATTGTATATGATGTCCTGTCTGTGGGGAAAATGCATATAAAATATTAACCTTGTTACTAATGGACAAATGTAGCATGTTTCTTCTGAAGACTATGGGACAAATTCTGTTTTTCTTAAAGGGACATGCCCTAGTTTTTAAACACTAATTCCTTTTTTTTACTATTAAGAGCCTTTTTTGATAACTGAAATCATACTTTACTTACATTTTATTGTTTTTGGTCATCCTGGTGTTTTCAATATCACAAAATGAATTTCTCATATTTTTAAAAATGCACATGCGTCTGAGAAGTAACAGTTATGGAGTCGAGTTTTTGACTATTTTTAGAGGATATTTCACCATTTCAAAGTCACAGACTCATGTTTCACTCAATTTTAACTCTGGTTTTAGTTTAAATGTAGTGTCAATTTTCACGGGTTGAATCTAGAGTATGTCCCTTTAAAACGCAGGTGTTTACACACACTAAATGAATGTAGTTACATGCATGTAAGTGAAAATAGGCTTTGTAAACTAGGCCTTCTATGTTAGAATTAACAAATGTTTGACATCCAACAGCCATGATTAATAAACCACTGTTACCGGCATCGGTGACGTCATGGTTAGGCCATCGGTTAACAGGCTGGTAGGTACTGGGTTCGGATCCAGTCAAGACATGGGATTTTTAATTCAGATACTGACTCCAAAACCCTGAGTGAGTGCTCCGCAAGGCTCAGTGGGTAGGTGTAAACCACTTGCACTGACCAGTGATCCATAACTGGTTCAACAAAGGCTATGGTTTGTGCTATCCTGCCTGTGGGAAGCACAAATAAAAGATCCCTTGTTGCCCTGAGTAGCCCGTGAAGTGGCGACAGCGGGTTTCCTCTCAAAATCTGTGTGGTCCTTAACCATATAACCTTAAATAAAATATGTTGAGTGTGTCATTAAATAAAACATTTCTTTCTTTCTTTCTTTCTTTCTTTCTAAACCACTGTTCTTTTAGTGGTGTTGTTGAATAAAAACAAACTTTAAAAAACAGCCCAGGCCCTGTCATGATTTCTTGCCTTTGTGGCATAGTATTAAACCATCAGACTTAAGGTTGGTAGGTAGTGAGTTCGAACCCCAGTAATGCCTCCTACCCACAATGAGTTAAACTAATTTTCAGAAGAGATCAGTTAACATTTGTATTTCTTCTTACTAATAATTATCACTATATAAATATTATATATCACTGTACATACTCCAAAACAACTTGTTAAAATAGTTGTAGTAGAGTTATCTCCCATTTATACAGATGCAATTCATGAAAATGTAGAGTTATTTCCCATTTGTATTTTTGCATCAAATGAAATGGCAGTTATCTTCCATTTGTATTCATTCATCAAATGAACTTGCAGTTATCTCCCATTGGTATTTGTGCATCATATGAAATTGCAGTTATCTCCCATTTGTATTTGTGGCACATATAAAATTGTACATACACCTTTAGACAGTAGGAAATGTTTGTTACTCATTTGTTTGATTTTTAGTTATGTGTTTAGTTTAGAGTCACCTGCCCTGACATACAGAAAAGGTAAATGTATTAACAGTAGACTAACAGCACTCGGTATACTTTCTTATACATGTATACACAGGTAATAATGGCGTTACCAATTATCAAGGTTATGCCTTAGTTGAAATCATTTTTACCTATCATGGCTTTAAATTAATGTTTCACATAGGCTAAGATAAATATTGATCTATTTTTGTTTTGTAGTTTAAAAAAAATATATATTAAATCTAGTTCTTTATATGAAAGTCTTTATATATATTTGAAAGCAAAAGACTTCAAAATATGCTAAAAGAAATAATGATTTTTTGTTTTTTGTTTTAAAATATATATTAAATGTAGTTATTTTTATGTAAGTCTTTATAGATTTGAAAGCAAAAGACTTCATACACTAAAACAAATATTGATGTTTATGGGTTGTTAAAAATATATTAAATGTAGTTTTTTAATATGTATGTAATGTAGTTTTTTAATATGTATACATGTATTTATATATTTGAAAACAAAAGACTTCAAAATAGGCTAAAACAAATATTGATTTTGCTGGGGTTTCATTAAACATATATTTTTTCCTAATACATTAAATGTATGTCTCTTTATATACTACATGTATGGCTTTATGAATTTGAATGCAAAATATTTCAAAATATACTAAAACAAATATTGATTTTTATGGGTTATTTACAATTATTTAAAAATGTATAAAATGTATGTGCTATGTGCTTGAAGGAGGAAGGTGTCAAACTTTGTTGTACAGATGCTAAAAATGTTCATCAACTGAAGCTTTTTCATTCCATACAGATGAATAAGATTCCATTTCCCATGGCGCACGCCCTTCCCATGATCCCCACCGCACAGACAGTATTGCCGGGTGGCGTGGTGCCCATGAATGGTAAGACAAAACAGTTCAGCTGTGACACTCAGCGGCAGTGGGTTTCTTCTCTAATTACCGTAAATCCTTGAATAGAGGCCTGACTCTCTATCTCTCTCTCACTGTATCTGTCCTTAACCATATATCTGATGCAATATAATCATAAATAAAAATGTGTTGAGTGTGTCATTAAATACAACATTTCTTTCTTTCTTTTTCTCTCACTGTATCTGTCTCTCTCACTCAGTCTCTCTCTCTTTCTGTCTGTCTGTCTGTCTCTCTCTCTCTCTTTCTGTCTGTCTGTCTCTCTCTCTGTCTTTCGCTCGCTCTCTCTCTGTCTGTCTGTCTGTCTGTCTCTCTCTCTCTCTCTCTCTCTCTCTCTCTCTCTCTCTCTCTCTCTCTCTCTCTCTCTCTCTCTCTCTCTCTCTCTCTGTCTGTATATCTCTGTGTGGGTGTCGGTCTCTCTCTTGATCTCTCTCTGTGTCTGTCCCTCTCACTCTTTCTGTCTGTCTGTCTTTATCAGTCTCTCTCTTTATCTCTGTCTCTGTCTGTCTGTCTGTCTCTCTCTCTCTCTCTCTCTCTCTCTCTCTCTCTCT
>JAECMU010096981.1:0-11538 GCA_016106625.1 Dracogyra subfuscus | reverse complement strand
GTCCTTCTGTCAACGTTTTCTAGTCCAGACCATATCTTGCATACAGGACCATCAAACCTCACAAGTGGAACAACTTGTGATGGTGGTGTGTCACATATTATTACTGTATCACTGTGACCTACTCGTCACGGTCTACTGCACATGACAGTAAATTCTTGTCTGGATCATATCTTGCATACAAGGACCATCAAACCTCACATGTAGGAACAACTTGGGTTGAACGTTGGACCAAAACAATCCGTTTATCCATCCCAATGCAAATATTTCACACGGAACATACATGTATTCATTAATATAGATATGCTTTTCTATCAAACTTCTGATGGGCGTGGTGCGGGACGTAGCTCAGTGGAACAGCGCTCGCTCGATACGCGGTTGGTCTGGGATCGATTCCCGTCGGTGGGCACATTGGGCTATTTCTCTTTACAGCCAGTGCACCACAACTGGCATATCAAAGGCCGTAGTATGTGCTATCCTGTCTGTGGGATGGTGCATATAAAAAGATCCATTGCTGCTAATCGGAAAGAGTAACCCATGAAGTGGCAACAGCGGGTTTCCTCTTAAAAACTGTGTGGTCCTTAACCATATATCCGACACCATATAACCGTAAATAAAATGCGTGGAGTTTGTCGTTAAATAAAACATTTCTTTCTTTTCGATGGGCGTATCATGAACCTCACTGGTACTCTCATTTTTAAAGCTATTTGCTGTTGTAACATTGTTAAACTCATATTTTGAGAGACTAAGTTAAGTGTGTTCTGTGATGACACCACTAGAGCACACTGATTTATTAATCATCAAACTTAAATGGACATACCCTAGTTTCAGTTCATGAAAATTAACATTAAGATTAAGTTTAGTTTAATTTACAAACCTGTTACACATTTTGATAAATTTACAATTGAGTGAAACATGAGTCTTTGACTTTGAAATTGTGAAATACCCTCTAAAATAGAATAAAACTCGACTACATAACTGTTACTTCTCAGAGGCACATGCCTTTTTTAAAATATGAGAAATGCATTTTGTGATATTAAAAAACATCAGGATGACCAAAAACACTTCGAATGTATGGAAATGAATACTTTAAACAATAAAATTTAAGTAAAGTATGATTTCAGTTATCAAAAAATGCCTCTAATAGTCAAAACTATGTCTTAGTGTTTAAAAACTAGGGTATGTCCCTTTAAAGGGATATTACTGAGTTTTCTACATTGTAAGATATTTCGGACTAATAAAATATTTTTACAATTAAACTTACATTTATTATTATTATTATTTTTTTTTTGTTGGTTTGTTTAACGACGCACTCAACACATTTTAATTACGGTTATATCGGCGTCGGACATATGGTTATGTCGAGAAAAAACCCCAGTGGTCAGCTGACGGGGATCGATAAACTTACATATTAAAATATTTTTTTTTTGTTTAGCATATCAGTGTCTGTATATTCAATATGTTTCTGGTTGTCTTAATATTTGTAAGAAGCCCAAACTTGATTTTGGCTTCAAATAATTTTGTACGTATGAAAAAAATGTTTTAGGAAATAAAATGAAAATTAACCTAGTATAAATATTAAAACGATCAGAAACACGTTTAATATACAGCCACTAATATTCTAAACAAGAAAACATTTAATACATCAGTTTAATCGTAGATATATTTTATTAGTCGACAACATCTTAAAAGATTACAGCAAACTCAGGAATGTCCCTTCAAAGGAAGCACTTTACCTGACAGGGAACAATCTTTTATGGGCGCATTAAAGGGTGTATACCACCAAATCAAATCCCATAGACGACAATAGTAACATATGTGGCTAAAACTCCTACCTACAGCGTATCAATCGCCATGGATATAAATACTACCACCTTTCACACTTCAAGTGATCCAGAGAAAATTGGGGGTTAAGCTGCTCCGTTCTGAGATAACGGGTAGCGTCTATGACTACCCTAGTTCCGCACAAAATTTGAGCACTTTTTTTTTTTTTACAGGTACCCCATACATGTTTCAAGCAAAAGGCTACTTGACACATTGGTACTAGATGAAAAAAAATTGCATATTTTTTTACCCAGATGAAACTATTATTTGTTACAACCAACACCCTCACATTTATAACCAAACACCGGACAGGTGTTTGCTTCTCTATCAAAAGTTGGGTGCACCTCGAACTTTGATCCAGCCGGAAGTTATTTGGTTCGGTACTACCTATAAAACCTTTTCAAATTCTCCATGCAGAAAATAACTCAAAAGTCTGCATACAATATACAAAATATTTATTGAAATAGGTGTTTTAAAATTTAACAATTACGAAATGTTTCTCCATGTAGCCATGTACAAGTTCAACAACGGTATAAGCATTGACAAAGAACAAAGACAACTCAGGACATAGAAAAATTAAATTGAAAATCTATTCAAATTATAACTGACATCACTAGAAAAGAAAGTTAAAATGAGAAACTATATAAAAATTGTTTTCATTATTTAACCATTATAATATATTTTCCCATGGTTGTATTTATAAAATTACACATGTATTTTGAAAATGACTTAAATAAAGAGTTGTAATTACAGAGGATGTATGGTAGATGTATTATTTAAAACCAAAATAACTAACATCACTAGAAAAGAAAGTTAAAATGAGAAACTATATAATAATTGTTTTCATGATTTAACCATTATAATATATTTTCCCATGGTTGTATTTATAAAATTACACATGTATTTTGAAAATGACTTAACTAAAGAGTCGTAATTACAGAGGATGTATGGTAGATGTATTATTTAAAACCAAAATACATGTAGTTTTACATCTGTACCAGTTCTACATCTCCAAGCCCTCCCAGTTAAAAATTGACCCATCCTCAAAATCACTAGCATCTTTACTGTTTAACAAATGTGTGAGGTCACTAGCCATCACAGAATCTTTGGCTACTGACCTAGTGTGTATTGTAATTTGATAATTATATATAAGATAGCAACTATTATATTATAATTAAGTTGATAATTTCCACTAGCCCAGAGAAAACATTCTTTAACAAACCCTGCATACTCCAATGGCTCACGTAAACGGACTGTTGTCAATAAAAATATCACTCCCTAGCTAGTATTAAAAATAAATTCTATGCCCAGTTATGGTCAAAAGCATTGCTATTCACAAGAAAAATAATGTAACATATACATATACAAGTATGTCACTAAGTAAAATAAAAAAAGCATTCACACAACATTATAATATAAAATTAACACAAATAATTTTGTGGTTTCTTTTATAGATTTTCTTTCCTTCAAAACTATGTCCTATAATTATTTGTAACTACTTTTCAGTTTCATATATATATAACTATCTACAGTGGTCTAAGTGAAAGACAAGTTGTTCAAATATCTAGTTAGGTTTCTGAGCAAATATGAATATACACAATCACTCTTAAGATACAAGTTCCATTTGTGTGAAATTCAAATGTGTATACACATGTACGTATATGTAACCCATAAAAAAGGGTGGTATGGAGCCCAGTGGTGAAGCATTTGTTTGATGCACGGTCAGTCTAGGATCGATCCCTGTCGGTGGGCTATTTCTCATTTCAGCCAGTGCACCATGACCTATATATCAAAGGCTGTGATAGTTACTATCCCATCTGTGGGATGATGAGCTATTTCTCATTTCAGCCAGTGTACCATGACCTATATATCAAAGGCTGTGATAGTTGCTATCCCATCTGTGGGATGATGAGCTATTTCTCATTTCAGCCAGTGTACCATGACCTACATGTATATATCAAAGGCTGTGATAGTTGCTATCCCATCTGTGGGATGGTGCATGTAAAAATCACAGTCTATGACCAGTTGTGGTGAAATGGATGGAACAGAAAAAAATTCCCAATTAGGTGGTTCAATACTGTGATACAAGCACCTCGAGCGAGTACTTAACCGACTGAGTTAACTCCATGCAGCCCCTTCACTTAAGTAGATTCTATTTATTTATCTACTTATCTGATCACTATGTATTATGGGAAGTGTGAAAGTTTGTTTAGTTTCACGACACCACTAGAGCACACTGATTTATTAATAATCAGCTATTGGGTGTTAAACATTTGGTAATATTAACAGTCTTAGAGAGGAAACATGTTAACAACAAAATGTCCATTAGTGTCAAGACATCTTTTATAGACAGGATAGCATGTACCACAGACTTTAATATATCAGTCGAGATGCACTAGCTGGCTGGAACAAGAAATAGCTAAATGGGCCCACCAATGGGGATAGTTCCCAAACCGACAGTGCATCAAGCAAGTGTTTTATTACTATGCCACATACCTATACTCTATGTATTATACATGTGTATTTCATACATATATGTATTAGCATATGACTCTCGAACAAATGGAATTTACACCTAAAGACAACAAAACACAACTGTACCTGCGGATGGAGGGTTAACATAACGGCATGCAATGTTTACCAACAAAAATTAATATTAAAAATATATATACTGAAGAAATTTTGTGAAAATATCTGACCTAATGTTCTTAAATATACTGGATCTTATATATATCTAATGATTGTAACAACAAATTGTCAGTTTAAACGAAAATGTACTAATTTAAACTGAAAGTAGAAAACAATTGGTGTCACTCTTTATTACCATACAATAGAAAAAATAATATGCAATATTTTAAATACTGTTTCCCCACATTGCTATCATAATCATAAGAATTCTATATATTTATTCATAATGCAAAACATGAATAAAATCATTTTTAAATATCTAGTATAGAAGCATTAACACAGTCACATACACATAAACATGGTATTCTCACAAAAGAATCTATTTAAAATTAATTTAGCAAATATAAACAATAAATCAAATCACATGTTTAAAGAGACCACCTTTATATAGCAGACAGATATCTACTACATACAGAGGTGTAAGGTTAAAGCATGCTCAACATGCCAAAATGTGTGCATATTATGAATGATACATTTCCTGCATCATCTTCAGGCATCTAGTATTTCATATTCTAAAAAAATCTAAAGTTGAACTTATGAGTAGCAGTGTCTGTGCTTAACTTTTGTTTTGAGTTGCCATCCGGGCAAGTGGTGACAGCACTTTCACTTGCCCATCTCTATTTTCACTTGCCCGAATAATATTGTCTTAAAAAACAACAATATTGCAACAGATTATAAGAGAAAACACGAAAATGTTTTAAAAGAAAATCGGTCGCCAGGCGGGCAACCATACTGTGGGTTGTCAGTCGCCTGTCGCCATTTTCAGTCGCCAGGGGTGATCGGGCGACTGTTAAGTTCGAACCCTGGAGTAGTATTTATTCTGTAGTTATATCTAACACTGCTGAAAATACTATATTTACGAGTCTCCTACATCTTCCATCAACTGAACTGAAAATCTCTGTTAATGGGAAATATATCAGAAAGTATAGTTACATTGTATATACTCAAAAAAAAAAGTGTGATCTACACCTTTATTTCATAAATTCGACCCCTAACGTTTTTCATTACCGTACTACAAAACAATTTTAACAAAAATATTTAAATATGACAGAGATTTAAACTTTTCGAAACATCAACATTTAATTTTAAATGGATACCACATCTCTGTACCTTAAATAACATATATAAAAAACATCATTCCTAAAAAGTTATTATATGAATATAAAGCAGAACACATTGCACTTGAACTTTATAATAACATTTGTAAAACTGTTCAGTAAAAAACAACAAAAAACCCCTGGTCCAGATGTTCAAAGCGACATTGTATCTCAGCACTAAGCTATCATAAAACCGTCATAGGCTATGACATCCATTGTTGTGACATAGCTCTTTATAATATAGGTTTTATAATATCGTAGCACTTTGAAAATCTATAGCCTGAAGACGTAACCGTTATATACATTGTAGGTTATCAAGCAGTCTCTAAAAATGATTATTTGAGTGAAATGGTAAAACATAAATGTTTACTGGCTTATTCAACCAGAGACATGATTATTCAGCACTGGGAACGTATTTCAGTATAAACCAGGCTCCAGATTTTCAAAGCCATCTTAGAGCAACCATATCATAAAACCCTTGTAAGCTATGATGTCATTACGTCACATGCCATGACATCACTATCAGGGTTCACAGCCGTAAAGACCAAATAAATTCAAAGTTAAGTCGCCAGACAACAGGCTGGTAGGTACTGGGTTCGCAGCCCGGTACCGGCTCCCACCCAGAGCGAGTTTTTAAGGACTCATTGGGTAGGTGTATGGCCGCTACACCCTCTTTTCTCTTTCACTAACAATAACAACTATGGTAACCACTAATTTCTATTCTGTCGTGGACAGACAGCTCAGATTGCTGAGGTGCGTGCCCAAGACAGGCGTGCGCTATAACAGCTTGCTCTGAATGTGCACATTAAACAATATTGAAAATGAAATGAAAAAGACTCTTCCCTGCCATGTTCAAATACTTTTACACAGCAGTCAAAGACAACAGAATGCAATTTTAAAAATACCAAATCAGTTTGTTTATGTTGCAGTCCATGGTAAAAAAAAGAAGCTTAAACTTTGCAACTGGAAAATATCAAATGAATGCAGCTGTAAAAGATATCATCATTGCTTTGGCTATGATTTGTGAGAATTGAAAGACTTATAAAAACTTTTGTTACAATTCAAAGATGTAAAAAAAAAATATTTTGTTCTGCATTCAAACACTGTTGGTTACAGTTCTTAATTTAGATGAAAATGTGTATGTTCCTGATGAACTGTGTGGAGTTGATCAGTTCACATTTGGTTCTCCACAGCTCGTCTCTAAAGTGCATCGGTATTGGCCAAGAGTGTGTTCTCTTGGTGGTGTATATTGTATGTAGGACACTCTTGTAGTATGTGTTCTGGACCTTGTGTTCCTTTGCCAAAGGGACATTCCACGGATGTTGATTTTTGTTTCAAATTCAAAGACCTTCAATGAATATAATGATCACTATTTTGTTTGTTTTTTGTTTAAAGACGCACTCAACACATTATAATTACGGTTATATCGGCGTCGGACATATGGTTATGTCGAGAAAAAAACCCAGTGGTCAGCTGACAGGGATCGATCCTAGACCGACCGTGCATCAGGCGGGCACTGTACCACTGGGCCATGCTGCCCGCCTATAATGATCACTAAGAATCCTGACATAAGTTGCATGCCACAGCCTGTGACAGTGTTACCTACTATATTGCAGTGCTAAGATAGGTTGAAAATCTGGACCAGAATCTTAAACATTGTACTGGTCATTGAAACATGTGTCATCTACATGAAGCCTAGATCCTCCAGTGATAACATTAACCCACTAAACCATGGTGGACATAGTTTATTCTACCACAAAATAAATATCTGAATTTAAAAAAAAAAGTCAAATCCAGTTTTAACAACATATTATTTAGAGGAACCAATGAAGATGATCCATATAATATATTTACAAAAGGCACTCTTCTAGCATCTGGTTCACAATGTAAACATTTAAAAACTTAACTGAAAACAAAACCATGCAACATTCTTTCTTTGGTTCTAGAATACACTACATTCAAGAAAACCAAATGCATGGTTAATTAATTAGAGACTATATTTGGGCTACTACAATATATATCCTCAACAAAATTAATTAAAGGTCAATGTACAGGTATGTTTTTTATTATTTTTCTTTAAATACATTTTTAAAAAATAAGAAGAAGAATTAAAACCATTAAGAAAAACCTCTAAAAAAAACCCAAATTGTTTTGTTCTAAAGTGTCAATGTTGTAGCACGGTTTTAAACATAATTCTTTAAACAACAATTTAAAGGGACATTCTTGAGTTTGCTGCAATTTTTTTTAGATGTTATCGATTAACAGATTCTTTTTTATGACTGTAATTACAAATTTATTTTTTGCATAACATATTAGCAGCTGTGTATTAAACATTTTCTAGTCGTTCTAATATTTGTACTGCGTTAAATTTCATTTTATTTCCTAAAACAGATTTTTGTCAAATTATTTCAAGACAAAATCCAGTTTGGGCTTATTACAAAACTTAAGATGACCAGAAACACACTGAATATACAGACATTGACATTCTAAACAAGAACATATATTTAATACGTAAGTTTAATCGTAGAAATAGTTGATTAGTCGGAAACATCTTACATGGCAGCAAACTGGGGAACGTGCCTTTAAGAACCAGTAAAACAATAAGTATTGGTGGAAACCATTGGGTAACAAATCACGGCCATAAAGCCATAGTGTGAAAGAGGTTAGCACATATAATCGTTCAAACTGTACTGAAATAATGCTTCAAAGTTAGGTCTTCAAGATGTCAATAAATAAAATGACACTAGCAGATAATTACCACAAATAATACTGGCCTTTTAAGACACTGTGTTGAGTAAAAAATAAAAAGGCAATCTTTTTCAGAGCTGTCTTCTGTCTTGGACTACAACAGCTTGTTCTGAATGTGCATGTTAAACCCCTATGAGTCTGACATGACATGACAGAGCTGTCTAAAGCTTTTACAGGCATCAGTGGCAAAGTGGGTGGTACTCCACCAAATCAAATCACAACGATGACAATACTAACACAATATGGCAGCTAGTTTCCATGAAGCCCCTACTGTACACATATATGGATAAAAAATAAATAAAAAGCCCAAGTATATTTATGATTTCAGTGACTAAATCAAATCCCTTCACCTTTTAAAATATAATGCATAAGTCAAAATAATAAAAACAAGTTAACATTATATTATGTGAATATGATCATTGAACAAAACATTTTCACATTCACATTTTAACAAATATTACATATCAATACTGAACTCTTGTAATTATAAATTTCCTGATATTTAAAATCACAGCTATTCTATTAAAGACATACCGTCACAGACCACTGACCTATTAAATGGCCTAACAAAGTATTACCTAAACAAATATAAATTTGATTTGTCCCTAAATGTACTTTATTCAATCATCTATGTAACCACCATACTCCATTTACTAATGATATTTTATCAAAATAATTGAATTATGGCAATGGTCCATAATTCAAAAGCCAAGATTGCCAAGAGGGTTGACATGGATTTTACTCCATCATGGTTCAGTTATGGTGAAGCAATAGCTAGATTTGGTTTCCAAATATTAATGTAATTATCAATTACCATATATCTTCGCCTATAACTCAAATTTTTTACACCAAAAGTTTCTGCAAATAGCCAGGGGGTCGACTTACAAAAGAGTCAACTAAAAATATATATTTTTTAAATCCCCGGCATGTCGTTTTGCAAGTCTGTCATGGGTTTGTTAATAAATTACGATCTCATCTCATAGTAGCTTCAAACTCACAACAGTACTACATGTGCTTACCTTTAAATATTGATTCACTGCAATAAAACATTATTTGATTTTTGTGATCCGTTATTGTTGTTTTTACAAAGCTACTTGGTATCGATAAACACACCCATGACACCATGTCTGAACCAAAAGACATGAGTATAGGTTAATTAGGCGGCTTACAATACGATCCACAGATAATGATATGTGGTCATAACCCGGTAAACTTGAACCTAGTGAAGTCGGTGTGTAATTATCAATTACCGGTATTATAATTTCTTTAGAGAAATGATGTCGTTAAATCTGTGACAGTATGCCTATAACACACAGGGCTATTCCCAATACAAGTCCATTATTATCAGTTCTCTACATAATATAGCACTTTATGCAATTTATCAGAATTAGTTTGCACAATGTCAGCTGAACTCCCCAAAACCAGAGGACGAACAAAAGTTATGTAACACTATTTTTGTCAAAATTAAGAGTTTGTTTGTTTGTTTAACGACGCACTCAACACATTATAATTACGGTTATATCGGCGTCGGACATATGGTTATGTCGAGAAAAACCCCAGTGGTTAGCTGACGGGGATCGATCCTAGACCGTCCACGCATCAGGCGGGCACTGTACCACTGGGCCATGCTGCCCGCCCAAAATTAAGAGACACTCGTGCCACCCCCTGTAACTTTCATAACGTTAGACCATACATCCCCAAAATATATGTAGTTTAACTCACATTCTTTTCTTTTTTTAACAGATTGTGTAGTATTAGATGATATACATTATTTTACCCTGCAACCACCATTTCTATGGACAGAATAGGATGGTGGATAAAGCAAAAGTCGTATCCTGCTACAAGCACGATAGGACTTTTGAAAGAAAGAAAGAAATGTTTTATTTAACGACGCACTCAACACATTTTATTTACAGTTATATGGCATCAGACATATGAAGGACCACACATATATTGAGTGAGAAAACCCGCTGTCGCCACTTCATGGGCTATTCTTTCCGATTAGCAGCAAGGGATCTTTTATATGCACCATCCTACATACAGGATAGCACATACCACGGCCTTTGATATACCAGTCGTGGTGTACTGGCTGTGATGAGAAATAGCCTAATGGGCCCACCGACGGGGATCGATTACAGACAGACCGTGCATCGAGCGAGAGCTGTACCACGATATGACTTTTGAAGTCATTCATGTCGCATGAAAAGCTACATCACAAAATTACTCATTTGACCTCTAGGTCATCGTACAATGTGGCTGAAATAACCGAAATAATAGCATCTCATCTTAACTTTTATGGTCTGCAGGATAAAGACAATAACTACTAGTAGCTGATGATGTCAGATATCTGACATTGCAAAATTTCTCATTCTTACAGGTCTTAATGCGACAAGTATAAATAGATTTATGTAATGTTTTTAAAATAATTATCGTATTTTATATTTATAAAGTAAAATGCATCCAGATACTGCTATCTTGTTTTTAACAGATGCCATTCTAAATATATTTATTATATATTATTAAACCACACGAAAAGATACATACATGTATGTAGGCAATCAAATCGTGACAGCGAGTTTCCTCTCTCAATATCTGTGTGGTCCTTAACCATATGTCTGACACCGTGTAACCGTAAATAAAATGTGTTGAGTGCATCGTTATATAAAACATTTTCTTCCTTGATCTTGGCAGGAGGGGAAATATAAAAGGATGACAAATATTGCATTACATAATTGTTGAAAAATTCCACAGTTTTCAAATCAGTCTGCCATGATTTTTAAACATGTCAGAAAAAAATAAAAATAAACAAAAACATGAAAAAGAAGACAGTGTTTTCACATATATACTACTTCAATAACATCACATCACAAGTCTTTACAAATCTAAAATTACAGTAATATTTATACATTTCAAAACTGAAAAACGAAATAACAGAATATATAATTATTTAAAAAAAGCACAAAATGCTAAAAACTGTACAAATAAAACAAAACGGATCCACTTGTCGACCCCTGATAAGGCGGAACATGTTATTCAAACACAGCCTGCCGATTTCAAGAAAACAATCAACTCCCATCTATTGTTGTCCAGATTGTCCTGGGCCTGGTTCTACGAAGCGATCTTAACCCTAAGATCAACTTAAGTGCATAGGGTAGCTATGTGCCTTAGATAATCTTAACACTAA
>JAECMU010096976.1:16191-28131 GCA_016106625.1 Dracogyra subfuscus | reverse complement strand
CGGCTTTCCTCAATGTGTGACCAGTACACTACGACTGGTATATCAAAGGATGTGGTATGTGCTATCCTGTCTATGGAATGGTGCATATAAAAGATTCCTTGCTACTAATGGGTATTTGAGCGGGTTTCTTTTCTAAGACTATATGCAATAGCAGATGATTAATAAATCAATGAGCTTTAGTGGTGTCTAAATTTGTGATATCCAATAGCGGATGATTAAAGGGACTGTCCTATTTCTGTTGTCCTAAAGATGCTGCCGACTAACAGAAACATTTTAATGATTAAAATTACATACTAAATTGTTATTAAAGACGTTTTTCGTCTACGTAAAATATCATTAGCTGTATACTAAAATGTGTTTATGATTGTCCTAGTGTTTGTGCTAGGTCAAATTCATTGAATTTTTCAACTTGTTTTCGTGTTCCAATTAACGTCCAATCACGCTGTCCTTGGCACATACCTCAGCTATCTAGGCTGACTGTCCAAGACAGAGGGTTAATTGTCAGTGGTTAGTGAGACAGAACATGGTGTAGTGGTCTTACACCTTTCCACGGAGTCGTTAAAACCCAATATCTACCAGTCGTATGTCCGATCGCTTAACCACGACACCACCGAAAATGCATTGAACATAGATAGTCTAAACAAGACAATATGTTTTGTTTGGATTTTTTTATATTTTTTTGGTCAAAATATTTTGTTGGTCGGACCAACCTTACAATGGCAACAAATTCATAACAGTATCTTTAATAAATCAATGTGCTGCAGTGATGTCATTAAAGGGACATTCCCGAGTCTGTTGCATTGTAAGATATTTCCGACTAATAAAATATTTCTACGATTAAACTTGTATATTAAATATATTTTCTTGTTTAGAATATCAATGTCTGTATATTTAATGAGTTTCTGGTCGGCTTAATATTTGTAAGAAGCCGAAAATGGATTTCGTCTTCAAATAATTTCGGAAAATATTTTTTAGGAAATAAAATGAAAATTAGCCTAGTACAAATATTAGAACGATCAGAAACACATTTAATATGGCGCCACTAATATTCTAAACAAGAAAATATATTTAATTTGTTTAATCGTAGAAATATTTTATTACTTGATTACATCTTAAAATATTGCAGCAAACTCAGGAATGTCCCTTTAAAAAAATACATCCCCCCCCCCCGAAAAAAAAGAAGAAGAAGAAGAAAGGTGTTTTTTTTTTCTCTTTTACATCAGCAACTTCACAGTCTTCGCCGTCGTTATACTCATCGTCGTCGTCTTCATTATGCGTGTTTGTTGTTTGTGTTTGTTTTTGGTTTGTTTGTTCATACTGCAGTTACAACATGTAGGGATATTTTGTTTACAACATACCATGGTATGGTTTATCCTGACAGCGCAGAAATGCATATCACTAAAACCATAATCATCATTATCATCACAACCACTATCATATGACCGTTACCACCACCACCATCATCATATCCACCATTATAATTTTGTAGATATGATTTTATTACTGAAGAAAGAGAGGGGCGGGACGTAGCTCAGTGGTACAGCGCTCGTTTGACGCGCGGTCGGTCTGGGATCGATCCCCGTCGGTGGGCCCATTGGGCTATTTCTCGTCACAACCAGTGCACCACGACTGGTATATCAAAGGCCGTGGTATGTGCTATCCTGCCTGTGGGATGGTGCATATAAAAGATCCATTGCTGCTAATCGGAAAGAGTAGCCCATGAAGTGGCGACAGCGGGTTTCCTATCTCAATATCTGTATGGTCCTTAACCATATGTCTAACGCCATATAACCGTAAATAAAATGTGTTGAATGCGTCGTTAAATAAAACATTTCTTTCTTTCTTTGAAGAAACAGAACACTGAGAAACAAAAACAACAAACACTTTTTTTGTAATAAGATATTTTACACATTTTATTTTCTAGAATAAAAAAAAACACTATACAACTTCTTTGTTACACGTTTTATTTTACATACTGACTAATACTATTATACAGTTCAGATCATATTTACAATAGCCACTTTTCCGTCACTCGGCAATACTATAAAGATACAAAAAAACCACAAACGGCGAAAGTACAATTCTAATGGACTAAATGCATACGTGAAACCAAGGGTAAAGATAAATTATGTTCTTGTAGTCTTGGTTGAAGTAGTAAAACGTCAAGACCGAGTTCATCATTCTTTCTAAAATTGCGCTTCACGTCAATTCGAATGAGCACATCGGGAACCAATTTAAAAGTATTTGGAAAGCGTTAGTGTTGACTGCTGTCGCTGAACGCAAGTCATATTCGTGGGCTGTTGTTTTTTGTTTTACGGTGGGTTTTTTTTTAATAAAGTAAAACGTTCTCAAACATTTATGGGCCTTCAAAAGTGAGTGTTTACAGACACGTTTTACCCACATCAAACCATCACACCACAACTAGTACAGCATCTTCAATAAAAAAAAATTCATAGAAATATGAAGGTAATTAAATGCATCACACCTTAAATAGCCTAACTTGTGGTATAATTATCTTGTACCTGACTCCTTGTTCCAAATATTGTATAGGTATTATTATGTACATAACTATTAAGGCACTATCATAAATTAACAGGCTATCCAGGCGCGTGTGCAGGGGAGGCTTTGGTGTTCGAACCCCACTCCCTATCCTCAAGCAAATGTTCTTAAATTCGTTTTCAATATATTTTCCGGAAGAGCATGACTCGACACCCCTATAAACTTTGCTCGCCAGTCAAGACCAACTCTCCCCCCCAAACACACCCATACCACCACCTGCTAAAATTCCCGCACACGCGCCTGCTATTAATAGAAATATATTTTACAACGAATATAATAAACCATAAAACAACTAACAGCAGAATTTATGAATTCTGTTTTTCTTAAACACAGGTGTAGAACCATTGTAGACACAATGTCATGTAGTTACACGCGTGTCAGTCAAAAACAGGCTTTGTAAGTTCGGCCCTAAATGAACACTCGAATTTGATCCAAAACAGTCTGGCGAGTATTAGTTCTGTGTACATTGGTTTGATTGTGAAATAAATAAACACAAAATAACAGTAAAACATAACGAGGTTATCGGGTTGTTTAACTGTGGCAGTATTCTAATTGAAATAACATCTCCGTCAATAAATATAACCAATTCCAATGTGATTACGTATTCAAATGACCTTTTCACTACAGCCAAATGGTTCAGTCCAACTGAATAATTCATTATGATGAACAACATTAATATCCTATCAATTAACTCGTTACAGTTACAGTCGCACGTATCATAAATATTAACAACAAACGTATTAATCTATGGGAGGTAATCCACTATAATTCTTTCATTACGTTTGAATCACTTCCAAGTATGGTTTATAAGACTTAAAATACACTTGTTTGCTTTGACATGTCTTTACCTCTATGTACACATTATATTATACTGAAAGGCTTTGTAGCTCAAAGTCAATAAGAATTGAAAACGGAATGCACAGTGGTTTAAGGTCACATGCACATCGTTAAAACCCGTGGGTTCGAATCTCGGTTTTGACACTGCCACATAGTATTTAAAATTAAATTTGTATTGACGTAATCCAAAATCAATTCCGATTGGATTCAACCATCTGGAACGCAAATTATTTTTTTGCGCTCGATCAACCAAAAACATACTTCTGGCTTGACCATGTTCATAGTAGACAGCTGAACAAACGATACGACTGTCAGCGAAAAAGAAATGACATTGACCTATGTTAGATCCTTTAACGAGGACGTGCAGTAAGATCCGTTTTTAATGAGACTAACTTTGTCCGCTTCATGATTAAACATAAACATTTACGTAAAATCTTAACATTTATAACTGTCAGTTCATAACTTGAAGGCAAAACAATATCAAATTGTCCAAAGTTTACCATGTACAAATTACTTGCATGCTCGCACTACAGTCGATCTGTTTTAAAGTTCGAGCTCTGATTCACATGTACCATACAAATATGCTTTATACCTAACACCTTCTGATTAAATAACATGTTAGAGTGCCACTAAGCAAGTTTTCTCCTACAAATCGCATGCTACAAATCGTTAGTATACGTCATATCTTGAAAACCTACCTTAAAGCAACAATTAGCTGTCTTTTGGAATTGTTTAGCTTAGAAATGCATTTAGATCTAATTAATCTGCTTTAGGTTTATTTACATTACAACTAAAATTAAATATATATCCTCTCTACAGAGAAAAAACCCGTATGTCCCATGTAATTCAACAGAACAACAAACAAAGCTAACGAGGTATTAAATGGTATGATACATAAAACAAAATATTATCCAACTTTACTTAAATGAATAGTCTATGCAGTGGCAGTGAGATACTAGTTGCTATTGATACCTAAGTTACACTAAGGTACACCATTATTCTCCCAGGCCCGATAGAAATACAACTTGTACCCACCCCTTCCACCACTAGAGGATGTGTCCCCCACCAGATTTCTTTCCTACGCGCCTGTAGATTCCTGTTCTGAACCACGTGTCCATGATATCATGACTGCATCTTATTTGGATATGATCACCATCATCTGGTTTCGCCCAGAGCCCTTTGGATGTGAATATTTAGTTATTTCTGGCTGACAGGAACCCTGAGGTCAGGACCAAAGCACAATGAATGGTGAACATTGTTAGTGGAGTTTATTATGCTAGCGAGAACCTAACCTAGAGCTCATGATTATTGAATGACGTTCATCACTCATTGTCAGTCAATTGAGACTTGTGTTACTAATTTTGTTTTAAATATCAAGCGGCTCTTTTGTCCAGGACAGAAAAGGGGTGGGGTGGGGTGGGATGGGATGGAGGGGCGCCTGCATTGACAGGTGCAAGAGATCACCTGCAGTCCGACCGGGCCCGGTAACAAGCGGAGGGTTGTTTCGTTTTATACTAGAATTCTTTTTTTTATAAACATAGCGCTCTGAACGACAAGGGGACATAACTCCGTCGCTTTTCCGTCTCCGTACTATCATACATCATGCTTTTTGTTTTGGCAAACTGAATCTATTATGCTCATATCAACAACAAGAGAAACAAATCCGTTGTTATTCCGTCGCCGTTTTATAAGCCCCAACTAGTAAACATAATATTTTTTGCCAACTGAATCAATTTTGCTCCAAACAACGAGGATTTTCCTTCCTAGTTGATACTTTAGATAAAATCATTCAAAATTCCCTGGACTTTCGCGGAAAAGCTATGCGATTTAGTCCGTATTTTTTGCACACACCCCACCAGTTCCTGCGTTTGCACACCTTCTTCTTCTTGAAGTGAAAACACTGGGGAGCGATGACGTTGAAGAAGATCTTGCCCATCAAATGAGCAGTGGCCGACGTCGACTGTTTCAGACATTTGCGGAATCTATAAAACATCAAAGAAGAAACTATTTCAGCTCTAGAAAAGGAAAATAATTTTTTTTTAAGAAGAATTTAGTTGCATTTTAAAACTACGGCTGTTTGGTGTCAATAACATAAGACTGGTTTTACATGTGGCTGAGATAGTAAGAAAGGAAATATTCTGCCGCTACATCGGTTATTCCTTTGAATAAGCAGCAAGGAATATTTTAAATGAACTTTCCCTACAGACAGGAACGCACGTAATATGACACCCTTTGATACACCGATCGCTGAGCACTGCTTGGGACTGGATAACACTCCGACGGGGATCTATCCTAAGAGGACTAATCAAACCCCGGGGTACCGGCCTCGGTGGCGCAGTGGTTAAGCCATCGAACTACAGGCTAGTAGGTACTGGTCTTGGATTCCAGTCGAGGCATGGGATTTTTAATACAGATACCGACTCCCAAACCCTGAGTGAGTGCTCCACAAGGCTCAGTGGGTAGGTGTAAATCACTTGCGCCGACTAGTGATCCATAATTGGTTCAACAAAGGCCATGGCGTGTGCTATCCTGCCTGTGGGAAGCGCAAATAAAAGATCCCTTGCTGCCTATCATAAAAAAGTAACTTATGTGGCGATAGCGGGTTTACTCTATTAAAAGAAAAACAGTGTCAGAATGACCATATGTTTGACGTTTAATAGCCGATGATAAGATCCACAAAAAAAAATCAATATGCTCTAGTGGCGTCGTTAAATAAAACAAACTTTACTTTTTACTTTTCGAACCTCTGGTGAATAATCTTCTACTAAACACCCAGCCCCTTCCTTCATCGCTAGATATATACATTGACCGTATCTTTATGCACTCCGACTCACTCACTCACTGTCTCATTAATTAATTAATTCATATTCATTCATTCATTCATATTCACACATTAATTCATATTCATTCATATGTATTCATTCATTCACATTCATTCATTTATTCATTTATATTCATTGATCCATTCATCCATTCATTCATCAATTCATTTAAGATAATATAGTTTCCGTGTTACTATACAATAAAGAACGAAGCATGTTGGTCTGTGTACACACTTCGGCTATATATGTTGTTTATTAAAAAAGAGCTGAGGTTAAAGAAAGAAATTGATGTAGAAACCCTACATCCCCCGGTGAGCTGTGCACACATTATGGACTAGATCCTATACTGGGATACGAACCCAGCACCTACCACTGACATTGCGCGATTGAGGCCAATCCATAAAATGTGTTTATAACTATGATATTAACTAAAAGCCACCACAACTACCACTAGTTCATCAAAACATTTTAAAGTGCTCAGTGATTGCCACTTGGCTATTATCAAGTGGCGTATTCACGGATATCTTCTAACGCAAGTATCGCCACACTAAGTACAAGCACTTCATAACAAACACTTCATAACCAGCACTTCACAAATGACAACATCTATACTGAACGGTCCACGTGAACTATCTGGTCCTGTAACTCTGTTCGCACTTAGTTCGCTGTCACGCCGTATCAATCATTTTTCTCCTTCTGTCAAAATTACAACGAACATGAAAGGAGGCCGCCACAGGTAAACACAATACACCACAGACAGGTGTAGAGTGGACGGAGTGAGAGGGATACGAGACTTCACCCCGTAATAAGCTGGATTTGTGAGAGTGAGCGGGATTATAACCAACCTGTTGCCTGGTAAGGTCTGGCAGTCGCCAAGGGAAGACAGATTATGCAGAAACTGTTTGTGTTCAGGAGATTTGCTAAGACTTGGTGAATACCGTGATGAATAAAGTTAAAGCCAAAGTAAAAACATTTAAAAAAAGAAGAAGAAAAAAGAAGAAGAAAGAATGGAAGGAAGGAAGGAAAAGAAAATGTGTAGTTTAACGACACCCTAAAAATAGTTCTGGGGAGGGTTGCAACCGACAAAAAAACAAGCAGTCAACCAACATATTACATCTTTCATTGGCTTATTTTGTGTGTGTTTTGGTTAACGACGTACTCAACACATTATAATGACGGTTATATCGGCGTCGGTTATGTCGAGAAAAAAACCCAGTGGGTAGCTGACGGGGATCGATCCTAGACCAACCGCGCATCAGGCGGGCACTGTACCACTGGGCTATGCTGCCCGCTAATTCATAAAACAGGCAACCCATTGATTTGTTTTAAGCTAGCAGAGAAATGCACTTTAATTTATTTAGACGGTGGGTCGTGTTGGGAGGGGGACGACGAATTCTCTGGACATTCGGAGCACTTCGAAGTTCACAGAGTGGGTACCAACCCTCCCCGAATCCGCGCCTGCTCATCAACAACTATTAGGTAGTTAACATAATATTATGGTAATTGCAACAAAAGATACGGAGAAAGAGAAGAAGCAATTGGTATTTTATATGCACTACCCCATATACAGTACAGCACTTACCACGACAGTTGATAAAACGTGTCTATACACTGGTGGTGATCGATCCAACAAATGGGCTCAAGTATTCTATCAGCGAGCTTCATCACGCACATACTGTACACATAAAGTTTCTTTTATTTGCCCTTTCCCACAGACAAGATATCATATACCACGGCCTATGATATACCAGTCGAGGGAGACACTGATTAATATGGATCCAAGCGTCTATGGCGAAAGATCTGGCCTCAGATCACAGTTATCTTCCCATTTGGTTGACCGGAAATTAGTCCGCGCAAGTAGTCCGCTGTTTGACTGTGATTATGTCATGGCAGACAGCTTTCAAGTGGCACCTATCAGACTGAAGTTAGCAGGGGAGAGCATGTAGCTTGCAAACATGTGTAACTTGTTGACAATGATGATGTTTTTGTGTGGTAATTCTGACCCTTGCAAAAGACCACGACCAGACTTTTTAACGTGCACTTACCGAGCAAGCTGTTGTAGCGCATAGGGATAGGGAGCTACGTATAGGTTTGGAATTTAGTAGGCCGAGAGTAGCTCGTAATCTGGACCTATGGTACTGACATGTCTCCCTATAAAAGCCCTTAAAAGGAGCTGAACTGTTCATTTCGTGGCATGACAACCCACGTGCAAAAGTAGTGTTGTTTGTGTAAAATGTGTGGGTTTATTTAATAAAACTAATGTCATGTAATGAATAAAATTGCTATTGCCTCTAACCTTATATAGAAACATATAGCGTAATTAATTGTGGTCTGTGGCCATGTGCCGACTGAGCTACACCCCCCCCCCCCTCCACACACACACACACACACACACACACACACTTCCATTCATTCTACTGTACATACGAAAAGGAAAAACCAAGAAGGAATATTTGTATAACGACACCGCGGCGTATTTTAAGGTAGGGATATCAATGCCTAACATTTGGTCCACAGAGAAAGGAAACCCGCTGTCGCCACATAGTCTATTCTTAAAGATAAAGAAACAAAGGATCTTTTATATGCACTTTTCCATAGACAAAACAAGGAGTACATATTGCAGCCTTTGATGTACCAGTTGTGGGACACTGGTTGGGTCGGGGTAAAAGCCACGAATCTGCCGAGGACGATCGGTCTTGCAACCCAATACGCCTTAGACGAGCGCTTATACATACTCGACACAAAGTCGTTATTGTGAGCGACGTAACAAAAGCGATGTTAAGCATATCGAGCTCTACACCAACAACATTTTCATTTAGTCTAATCTTTAAGTTCCACCGCAAAAGCACGTCAGTGTTGCAACCTCAAGGTACAATAGTGCTCACATGCAGTGACCTAAGCAACTGCACCTTAAACATTTCTCTGTTGTTCGGGACACAAAATTAGAAGAAAACCCCATAAACATACAATAAGCATTATGGACTGGACCATTTAAGAAAATCCTCCACTCAAAAGAAACAACCTACTTTCTGCACTAAAAAGACGTTATTTTCAAAGAAGGCTAGTTTAAGCAAATACATAAATCTAAGAATCCGTGCATTGGATTAGTGGATTGGACTTTCCAAAACACAGTTATCCCGCAATAAGCCTATTAAATCTTTTTGCCTAAAGAAAACCACCAATATGAAAAGCTTTTCGCGATGTGAAGTATAATATACTAGATTTCAAGTAGTTCAGTCTAACATGGATAATTACCAGAACCTGTTATGTTACAACAAACATTCTCTTAAATTGTGTTATTCTTAAGCAAGATGTTTTTATCCAGTAGAAGCAGAGGGTAATAAACGAGTTACCAGTTATTATGAAATTTATGTCCAGAGTAAAATAATGTTTACTTTAGCGAGTGAAACATGCAAATTATTTTACGTGTTTGTTATTCTATTTAGACTATTACTTTGGCAAGTTTCTTCTCTAAAGCCTTTTATTTTCAATATCCATACATATACATGAATATAGAAACGCATGTGGCCTGAATAACTTAAACTGTTCTGAGTATTGCCAATATAGAATAAAATGTGTTTTAATCACATTCACAGATACTTAAAAACAAAATCAAAGATCTTTTGTATTCTGTCCAAAACAATATATACTAGTAATAACAATTTATTACAGAATTTAACAATGAAAACAGAGATGTGTAAATTTATATATAATTTACCAAATCATGATGATCATTTCGTATCGACAAGGTCATTGGTTTGTAAGCGCTAAAACGTCAACTAATATCGCACCTTACACAAATGCGTGACAATTATATTTAATTCTCAAAAGATCGGTCATTTTGACGCGTTTAATAACTAGTTATGCATAATCATTACACTATAAAATGACATTAATAAGGCACTACACCACCATTTGTCGTGTCCTTGCTAGCTGTAGCAGCTTCATATAGTCCGGTTTAGGAAATAGGTCCTCATTAGAAAAATCATAATAAATAGAAATATTTAGTCTTCAAAGTTTTCTTTGATGATTACAGGTAGTTTGACCTTTGTAGTAATTAAATGACCCAGTCTTTGTACATTGTTTGTTATTGTCATTACTAAGGAAAAGCATTTGTAAGTGTGCTGTGAAGTCATATGGAAATGGGTACAAAATAGCAAAATGAGACGGGGTCCCGACATTTGGATGGATAATTTTAAAAAAATGGTGGTCAACCCGTATTCATATTTTACATGCCAGTCGACAAGTGACTGTAGGTTCAAAAATTGGTAGTCACTTAATCCTTCCAATATCATGCTATTTTTGACACAATTTAATCCGAGGCAATATTTGCATGGAGATGCATTGAGAAATAAATGGTGATGTGCAACCATAACCAAGTAATGACATAAAACAACAATAACAATTAAACTTAAAAGCTGCACATTTACAGCGTCATCAGTGATGTAGTGGTTAAGTCATCCGACTTAATCCTGGTAGGCACTGGGTTTCGCCTCCCGGTACCGGCTCAGGCCCAGAGTTTAACCACTCAATGAGTAGGTCGGTATAAGGCCACTACATAGAAGTTCTAAGAACTCTCTCTCGCCAACGACTAACAACTATTCACTAACCCAGTAACCTGGACAGAGAGTGAAGATAACTGAAGTGTGTGCCTAGGATAACGTGATTGAACCTAATTATAAATAAGCACGAAACTAACTATATCTATATATTTACTAAGAATGTAGTACATGACCGACATAACCACATTAAAATGTGTCAAAATAGGCCTATTAGTATTGTCAATATGATCGTTTATGATCGTGTGGTCATTTCAGTTGAGTCGCACCGATGGTTTATTAGAAGTGAACCTGAATCTTTATATGCGGATTAGTAGGCCTACGTGTCTTCAAACACTGTATGGAACATGCCATGGATATCTCTCTCACAGCGCGATATGAACTATTATATGTTTATACTAATAGAACTTGCTTTCAGAATGTAGTGAGAAAAAAATTTGTTTTGAAACTAGGGAAAAAAAAGAGAAAAAAAGGGAAACGTTTTTTGCTTCGGAACCAAAACAGAAATTGAGGTATCTCTCTCTCTCTCTCTCTCTCTCTCTCTCTCTCTCTCTCTCTCTCTCTCTCTCTCTCTCTCTCTCTCTCTCTCTCTCTCTCTCTCTCTCTCTCTTTTACAGGGGTGGGTGTAGTCCAGTGGTAAAGGGCTCACTTGATGCGCGGTCGGTGTGGGATCGATCTCCGTCGGTGGGCCCATTGGACTATTTCTCGTTCCAGCCAAAGGCCGTGGTATGTACTATCATGTATGTGGGATGGTGCATATAAAAGATCCCTTGCTGTTAATCGAAAAACGTAGCCCATGAAATGGCGACAGCGGGGTTCCTCTCTAAATATATGTGTGGTCCTTAACCATATGTCCGACGCCATATAGCCGTAAATAAAATGTGCTGAGTGCGTCGTTAAATAAAACATTTCCTTCCTTCCTTCTTAAATTATGTTTTCCGCAACTTCGCACGCAAAGTATAGATATGAAGCATAAAAAGTTTAAATTAAATAATAAAAATGACAAAAAGTTATTTATTATTATTTATTTTTATTTTTTTATTATTATTATTTTTTTTTTGAATGCGTTTTACTATTATTTTTAAAATTATGATTTCGTTTGTTTTAGGGTTGATTTTTTTTTTTTTTTTGGTGTTGTTCTTGTTGTGTGTGTTTTTTTGTGT
>JAECMU010096976.1:0-11433 GCA_016106625.1 Dracogyra subfuscus | reverse complement strand
ATCATCATCATTACCAACATCACCACCACCACCATTATCATCATCATCATCATCACCACCACCACCACCACCACCTTCACCATCACCACCACCACCACCACTATCATTACCACCACGACCGCCTTCACCATCATCACCACCGTCGTCATCGTATCACCACCCACATCATCATCATCACCACCACCATCATGACCACCACCACCTTCACCAACATCATCATCATCACCACCATCATCATCATCAACCACATCATCATCATTACCACCACCATCATCACCACCACCATCTTTAACACCACCACCATCAGCATCATCATCATCATCATCATCACCACCATCACTACTACCACCACCGCAATAAAAACTGAACGTATTAAATTCACGTTGTTAGAATAAATTATTGTTTTACAATCTCCTGAATTACAGATAAGATTTACATTTAATGAAGAGTTTTCAGGTTTAATTAAGATTTCAATCTAAATTTATACAAAGCCACCGCCCGTCTGTTGAAACTGGCCTTTCTTTCACAATGTGAAATATGTGGTCCTGGGCGAAGCTAGTGGTCAAACATACATGGTCATTAAAGTAGCCTCGAACCCGCCCATCAATTGTTAAGCCTTGCTTGGCTGCTCGTGTGGTGAATAATTTAATCCGATCACCTGTTAGTTAAGTATTATCCAAATATTATTTAGAAGTGCGTTGATTTGTTCAGCAAACTTTGCAGATTGATAAATGTTTATTCTAATTCTCGCGAACGTGAGAAAATACGAGATTCTGTATGAACTCCATTTTGAATGTCCCACCGCTGCTGTCTTGTAGCAGTTAATCGCGGCTATGTGTTGTGAACCCTTGATCCTGTTACATGATAGGTCGAATTTGATTGTCGCTAATTTTTAATGTTCTTTTTAATCGGCTGAGTATTAAATCTTGTTTGAGTAGCTAGTGTCAAAATGGAGCCATCTCTTTTGTTATTAAGGTTATGGGGTTTTTTTTCACTTCAGAAAAACATAAATAAAACGCGCTCTCTAGGTGTCAAATGACCGACCTCGAGCGTGAATTAAGGAGTACAATAAGCTGTTAGACGCTCCATATCACATTATATTCTTCTGAAAATACCCCAACAACGAACACCCGATAGAAGCATGTTCCTTGATGAAGATATCCTATAGGTTACATGTGCTTAAAATAAGGTCTCTATTATATACTAGTATGGTTAATTGACATCATTTTAATTTTTACATATTAATTTTGTCTCATGATTTGAACATGTGACCCGCTTTACGTCCTTCTTATTGCTATAACACACTGCACTGGATTAGTCACATAAAAAAGCTATGTTTTTAAATTTTATAATATACAGTGATGTTTAATTGGCCATATTCCAAAATTTTATTTTAATATGTTGGACTTTGGGTTTTAGTTTTGCGTTTATACATTAGTAAATAAACTGATATTAATTAAGAACTATTACTAAAACTAATACACGACTATGTTGTAAAGTTCATAAACTTCAGTTGTGATCGTCCCATTTTCACCTCTAAGTTTGTTTGTCTTCGTCTAATTCTGTATCAGATCAGAGTGGATTCAAATACGGTAAATCTAAATAGATTAATGGTGAAATATTTTAAACATACCTTCAACGGTATGCACTTAAAAATTACAACGTAAATATTTTAATTTACTGTTTTTTATTGGAGAATGTTTAGACATGATAGATTGGCAATTTGAGCGCCTTCGGTTGAGACAAACACTTAGTAACATTTACGGGTATTATCGACAAGTATGGTATTTTTTAGCAACGCATCCGTCTTTGACAAACTTACCTAGCTTCCGACAGGCAACTTGCTAGCTTTTTTTTGTATTCGTTGATTTCAAAAGATTTGTTGCGACAAGAATTTAATAGTACCGAACACGACTGTTACCATGGTGTGCATGATAAATGTGATTTTAATATTCCAGAGTAATTTATGAAAATATTATGAGTAGGGTCGATTTATTGGAGTTATTTGTCACACATATTAGTAATTACAACAGAAAAGCCCAATAATTTATTTATTTTATTTGTAACTGTTGTTAACCATACTACTGCACCTTTAATAGATTATACTAGGTTTCTGGGATCAGTTTGTATCGATTTACATCAAATAACATTTGCCTCGAAATTATTTTGATAATCGAGTTTATGGTAATCTATGGCGTCGTGTTATAAATGCGTTTGAGATGTCTATGTAAATATTTTGAATAATAAATTGTTTGTAGACAAAAAATATTTCAGTGTGTCTTTGGTGAGAAAACATTTCATTCTTTTCATTAGCCATAATATATTTGTTACCACTGCAATCATATTATGAAGGAATTGCATTCAGTGACCTCTCCCAATTCAAAACCCTGGCTGCATTTTATTTTTGACACTGATATTGCTATTCCAATCAAAACCGCAGTGTTCATGCGTGTCGATCCTGATGTCGCATACTATATCGTGTAATACATGTGTTTAATAGATCTAGGCGGAAGGATATTCATCATGTGGGCCGCTTTATCATGTTTTACGTCTGCCAATTGGCACAGACGCCGATCGTCTGCGTGCATCGGTCAGATCCCATTTGACTAGGGCTTTCTCATAAACGTTGACTTATTTACACGAATGTCGGTGCGTTATTGCCATCCTATGGAGTGGGTCAGCTTTACGAGACAGAAGCAGATATTGGCTGGAATTAAGTGTTAATGATAGATAGTATGGTCAGCAGTTCATTTAGTCAAATAAGTACACACAGACACATAGGCGCATAAGGGGTATGAGCAAAGTATTTCATTAATCGGGTAAAGGGGCGGGACGTAGCCCTATTTAAGCACTCGCCTGATGTGCGGTCGGTCTATGATCGAATCCCTTCGGTTGTCCATTAAGCTATTTCTCGTTCCAGCCAGTGCACTACGATCAGTATATCAGAGACCGTGCTATATGCTATCCTCTCTGTGTAATAGTACATATATAAAAGTCCCTTTCTCCTAAAGGAAAATATAGCGGGTTTTCTCTCTAAGACTATATGTCAGAATTACCAAATGTTTGACATCCAGTAGCCGACGATAAATAAGCCAGTGTGCCCTGGTGATGTTGTACATTCTTCAGGTAAACAAAAAGGTTAATTGCCCATCTTGCTCTCTGCTTGATAAGGCCTTGATGAGAAAAAGGATATTGCATTTTTAGGATATAGACTCTATTTTTAAGGCTAACAAAAAAGTGTGCCTTAAAATATCAATCCATCCACCGATCCATTCATCCAATTATCTATCCATAAATCCATCTAATCTCCAACCATGCATACAATCTCCAACCATCCATCCATATAACCCCAATCCACCACACATGTTCTTGTCACCCCATAATACGAATTAAAAAAGACAGTATGGTTGCGCCAATTCAACTCCCCTAATGTTGGCAGCCCTCTCCAATATAAAATCCTGGATACGCCAAAGCAATACATCCATACATCCATCCATCCATCCATCACTCTATCCATCTATTTGTCTATGAATCCATTCGTCCGATCGTTTGTTCCATTTTATTTTACTTTCATAACCAAAATTCGTGAAAGAACCCACGGTTCTATTTAAACATATTTCACTTCCTGGCCTGAATCTAATTTGACTTTTCTTAACGCCCTCCATTAAGACAAGTTCAGTTTAAGTGGAGAGAAATCCAAACACTGAGGTAATGTTTTCCACACGTCACATGTTGAATAGCGCGGAACAATGATACCGCGGCACTTCTTGCGAGTCGTAACCGTCTGATTACGCTTAAGGTAACGTATGTTTATTTTCAAAACTCTCTCACAAATGAATTACTACGGAAAGTCAACAACGTACGTTGGAATAAACATAGGTAGGTAAATAAATAAACACCACAATTTGATCTACAGCGATTCATTTCAAAGGCAAAGTTGTGGGTGTCACAATTATTAAAAACATTTTTTTATTCGTAACAGATCAGGGCTACGTTCAGTCAGCTGAGTTTTTTTTTTTTTGGCTAAGGATTGGAAACTGCCTTGACTGGTTACTGAAATGGTCATTCGGTTTAAAGTGTAGCGTTAAAAATCAGTCTAGCAAGCTTTAACAAAAAAACAGCTTGCTGAACTTAGCCTGTATTTTAACGTTTAACGTATGTTCTTGTGCAATAATAGGCCTAGAGTCAATGGGTGCTGTCTTGTATGGTTTTTGCCCAGAGCTGTGTGTTTACATTTTAATTAGAAAGATGCCACTGAATGAAATGTTATACATGTACGTGCCTTATATGGTGTTGTGTGCTATAATAATACCTTCTAATTCAGTCGTGTAAATTCCTACTCAAGAGAGCGACTTCGAGATAAGACGAATGTGCGTGTGTGTTCCATATGAATCCACTTCGTTTGTTTATATATACTTATTGTATGTCAATGAGCTCCTTCATTTTTTATTTATTTTTTATCTTATAAACAATGTGATCAAAGATGCTAGATACTCTTCATGTCCGAACAAAATTCGATAGGAAAAAAAAAGAAGTCTGTAACAATCCTTTCTCTTCGTGTATTCAATGACTTCGGGGAACTAAGCCGAAACAGAAATTAAAACCGTTCCTCCCCTACCGCCCATTGCATTGACAAAGCTGTTTTGCTTGGCTTTACCCATAGAAAAACTATGACAATAATTACTATAATTTATAAAACTCGCATATAACCCCCTTGTTCCTTGCCGTCCATCCTTCCGAGTGATCGCCGGTGCTTTTGAGTGCACTACTGCTGTCGGGACCAGTCTAGTCGCTGGCAATGAAAAGCCGGGCAAAAGAATAACACTTCACAAGCTATTGTTGAGAACCAGTCAATGCCTTTTTTCTTTTTGCACAACCGTCAACTGTTTCTTTCGAGGCTTTGGCCAAACAATGCATATACATTAAATATTTGATATATACTCTCAATTTATCAGCAAATTGGACACGATTATATTAATCATACTGTCGGGGATTTGTGTATTGAAAACAGCGATTTTTCCCCTGAGAACCAGTGTGATATTCCAACACTGACTCAGAATCGGTACGAAACTGAACGGCAGATTACACACAGGAAAACTGGTGAATGAAATAATTTTACTTTCATGTACAATGAAACTAAGTATTGATTTGCCGAAAGCTTTTGTTACTGCATAAACAAGTAGTTTATAATCGCATAATGATACTGTTGTGGCAAAACAATTTAATAATCCTCTAATCCAAATCAATTACACTGCATATATGTGTGCCCGTGTATTGTGTGCGTGTATTGTATTGTGTGCGTTTGTATGTGTATGTATATATGTATGTATGTATGTATGTATGTATGTATTGATGTATGAATATCTATATATTGTATGTATGTCGAGGTTGACTATTACATACATAGATATTAACGCACTGGCACAGGGGATAATTAAATCCTTTATTGCCTTCACAAATTTCCTCATGCCGTTACCGAGACCCGAACCTGTGTATGTATATATGTAATGTATGTATGTATGTATATGTATATGTATGTAATGTATGTCATGTATGTCATGTATGTCATGTATGTATGTATGTATGTATGTATGTATGTATGTATATATGTATGTCTATATGTAATGTATGTCTGTAATGTATGTATGTATGTATGTATGTCTCTCTGTCTGTATGAATCATGAATGTAATCGTACAAAATTCGATTAATAGATCGCGCGAATAAACATTAACGATATGCTTCTTTAAAACGTTGTCTTGATTTTTTTTATTACAAGCTATGCCATTCTTACACTGGTTATTTAACCGAGAATTCTCACACGCACACACACAAATGTATATATACTAAAGAAACCCATATAGAAAATGATGAACATGGCTAGTGACTAGTAGGTGTATATTTTTACATTGTGTTGCGTGTCGCCACAATACCGGCAGTCATGGTGGTATGATTTTCAGATCTCACAAACAGGTGATCCACTTTGCAGGAGAACTCCAGACTTTCGTACGTGAATACTCCCATCAGGTGACTGGTGTGACTGTCTAGATCGCCACGCGAGTGGCTACACCCACTCGGAAACAATCGGTCTGCACTACATGGCAACAATTTGAACGTTTCCAAACAATGGATATAAATATTTGTTTTGTTTTTTAAAAAGTAGTTCTAAAGTTACCTATAATGAAGTAAAAGTCTAACATGTTATTCATGTAAACCAGACGCACCTTGTACTAAACGGAACGTAGCCCAGTGGTAAAGCGGTCTGGCTGGGATCGATCCCCGTCGGTGTGCCTATTGGGATATTTTTCGTTCCAGTCAGTTCGCCACGACTGGTATATCAAAGACCGTTTTATGTGCTATCCTTTCTGTGGAATGGTGCATATAAAAGATTCCTTGCTGCTAATTGGAGAAAGAGTAGCACATGAAGCGGCGACAGAGGGTTTCCTCTCTTAATATATGTGTGGTCCTTAACCATATGTCCGACGCCATATAACCGTACAGAAAATGTGTTGAGTGCATCGTTAAATAAAAGATTTGCTTCATTCCTTCCTTTTGTAACAACCACATTGGTAGATGGTGTATATTTAAAAAAAAACGTGTTTTCCAACACAACAGATGAGCGTATCCTATGTATAGGGACTGTCATTTAAGAGACATTTCCTTTCAGATATTATTTTCATTCCATACCTTATGTACTATTGTCTACATCAGTCACTTCATAATGTTTATGTACTATTAGTAACTTAATTCCTATATCGTACTGTCACCGTGTGAAGTATATGCATATATATGCACGCATGGTTGTAATAAACGGGAGAATACATATTTTTGAAAATATATGAAAAAGTGCCATCTGTGGTAAAAGTGGGATTTTGTGTATGTAGAAAGGATCCTAAATAACTTGTTCCTGGTTTTTTAAAGCTAGGTTAAGCCTTGATATAGATGTAGGCGTGTAAGACTAAGAGGATAAAGGCTGGTGAGATGAAATCGCATATTAAATCTCTCTATAGACATCCCAAACAAACCAATGAAGAAGAAGAAGAAGATTGGTGAGGGACAGACTTGTGACATTATTGTTCAAATTTGTTTTCGAACTAATATAAGTTTTCGGCAGACAAGGCAGCGGCCCTTCAACGCTAATAAGACCAACACAGACTATGAATACACGTTAAAGTCGCAGACCCAAGTCACAAACCTATAACACATTTGAATACAGTTACAAAAGTGTGAAACAAGTCTGTGACGTTGAAACGGGGAAATGCGCTTTAAAACAGACTTGAGCTCGTTCCCATAACCGGTATTTCTTAGAATGTCAAAAATGGACATCTAAACCATAAAATCTAAATAATATCGGAGTTCAACCATTAAAAACGGATCTAATAGTGGAACATACGATGTAGTGTTTAAAAATTAGGATCTGTCACTTTAAATTGGTTCAACATAGGCCATGGTTTGTGCTATCCTGCCTGTGGGAAGCACAAATAAAAGATCCCTTGTTGCCAATCAAAAAAGAGTAGCCCATGAAGTGGCGACAGCGGGTTTCCTCTCAATATATGTGTGGTCCTTAACCATGTGTCTGACGCCATATAACCGTAAAATAAAATGTGTTGAGTGCGTCGTTAAATAAAACATTCCTTTCTTCCTTTCTTTCGACGAGACTAGCCCTTCAGCCTTCTAATCCCACGTCCATGTAGCAGTATTCATACAACACCAAATAGCTGATCATTCACATGTCTGGCTTTCCAGTCGTAATATTTTTGTCACGCGAACAAGATCGTTGGTTTGAGATGGCGATACGTCAATTCGCTTCTCACGAACTTGTCAGTCTACTGACAGAGAAATGATGTATCATTAATTAGGACGAGGCGTCCCACTCCAATTGGTTCATACCCTTCAGTCAAACTAAGACACACTAGTTTATATTGTGTAATTTATCGAAGTATGGAATTTGGCATCTAGGTAACACAAGGCGATCTTGAACGTACATGACATGCATATGTTTTTAATTTACGCAATCCAAATCAGAGGATAAAATCTTGGTAATTTAGAATATGTATATATGTTAATTAAAAAAACCAACAACTCCCATATATTTCTTTCAAAACAGGAGCCAGTTTCACTAAACATCGTAAGTTTACGTCTGCGACTGGCAGGTATACCGGGCATACGTTTACGTGTTTTGGCATCTATTTTATCCAGTAAATTACATCATTACTTTAGATGGAAAATTTTAATGTCAAAAGAAAATGAAATATGTAGACTTCAAAAACTATTTGTTTTTGTTGTACTTTTAATAATGATAAGAATTGTGGTTTTACGTGTAAACTAGGCTTACGATGGGTGTTTTTTTCAATTGGGCCCAGTAATCCACGGCTGCTATATCAAAAGTCGTGCTACTTCCAATCTCGTTTGTGGGAACGTTGATAATCATGCAAGATCCCTTGTTGCAAATCAATAATTAGCGAAAGTTATATGTCGGTTGCAGTTATTTGTTTCTTATTTAGTGAATCAAGTGTCGTAATTACTCTATATCTCTGACACCTAATAACCGCTTAATAACAAGTGCACGTGCGAGCATGTCACTTAACACACGTTTTCCCCTTGTCATTTCTTTTAGCCCTCGAAACAGTGCCAATTCTCTGTACCTACCACCCAGAGCGTTCCTTTTGCTATCATTATATAGAATTACATACGTCGTGCCGCATGCCATGCATAGGAATAACTCGAATATGGGTTTCCGTTTAATTTGATTTTCGTGCTGATATCCAATTACGGTCCAGGCATGCTGTTCTGGCACACGCCGTAGCTATCTGAGGTATCTGTCCAGGTTTCAGTTGTTAGTGAGCAAGTAAACTGGTCTTACACGTGCAGTGGATTCCTGCTCACTGTGGTATTGAAGACAAAATCAAAATGCAGACTGGCAAAACTGGGTGCTGCAGAACAACAGGAGGGTGACATAATATAGTCTTAGAAAGGAACCCCGCTTACTAGTATAAAGGCATAAAGACCCACATTCAGTCTATCATGAAAACTCCCAAGCACACAGATTGATGACTAATGCTGCTAATGGGGAAATGTAGTGAATTTCCTCTGAAGACTACGAATCAAAAGTACATAATGTTTGACAGCCAGTACCCAATAATTAATAAATCGATATGCCTTAGTGGTGTCGTTGGACTAAAACTCACCCCCCCCCCCAAAAAAAAAAAAAAAAACACCCACAAAACACAAAAAAACCCACAAAAAAACCCACAAAACACAAAAAGAAAAACACAACCCCATAACACTTTAAATTTAAATCATCTGCTATCCCGAAAAGAATATGCAGTCATATACCGATTGAGGACTGGACATTTATTTCATGTGTAGGCATATTCAATTAAACTTCAAGCACGTTGTCTTGGGCACACTTCAACAATCTGGACTGTTATATCTGCTCCCCGGACCCATTGGGTTTCCGCCATCCCACGACTAGTAGCAGTATATCAAACACCGTGGTATCTGCTGTCATGTCTGTGGTGGATGTGCACATGAAATATCCCTTGCTATTAATGAAGACTATGTGTCACAATTATATAATGTTTGACATCCAATAGCCGATGATTAAATAATCAAATGTGCTCTAGTGGTTGGGTTAAACAACAATTTACACATCCGAAATGTCGAACATGATTTATTAAAAGTAGGGAATATTGTCAGGCCAATACAAATGGAAGCAATCAAATACAGCTATAAAAGACTGACAAACTAAAACCTGGACCACCTTAGAGACCATGAACCATCGCAAGTGTTCATATATGTCGGTAACAAACTTTATACAGCGCTTTTATCTAAGCTAGTTAAACATTATTTGGCCAGGTGATGCACTATTAAAATGGAGAGTCCAGTAGCTTCACAAACCAAACAAACATGTATCGTGCACAACATATCATACTACAACAACTGTATATATCGAGTACAGGGCCCAATTTCACAAAACATCGTAAGCCTAGTTTTGCACGTAAACGTAAAGGTACGAGTTTTTATTACTATTACAGTACAAAAAATATAGTTTGAAATATACATATTTCATTTTGTTTAGTCCTTAAAATGCTCACTCTTCTGTAATGATGTAATTTTCTGTGTGAAATAGATGCCAAACACGTGTAAATGTATACCCGGTATAACTACTAGTCGCAGACGTAAACTCACAATGTTTGTGAAATAGGCCCCAGTTCCTACACTTAGAATAAAGATATAAAACATTTTGATCGCATCTGCATTAAAGGTACTGGTCATAGGTTATTAATTAGGCCATGTAACATATTTTCGGCTATTTACCGTTATCGTTTTAGCAAATCAAATGTTTTTTCTACTCGTGTAATAACGCTGAGAACCGCATTTTATGCAAAACCAAAATGTACATACCTTGGCAACTGAGGTTATTCTCTTCAATTCTATAAACCTTTTTTTGTTCTAGCAAACTACCTCAACAGAATGGAGATCATAGTAAGAAACTCCACAGTGACAGACATGTCTGCCAAGTTTTACACATTTCGTGCATCATTTCTCCCACACTCATGCGAACTTGACCTTGTCCAATTACTTGCACATACGTAAAATCAGTTTCCTTTTTAAAAACCGAAACGTCCGACATTATTTCCACAAAATGGCCCAACCTTCAACACCCTTTTACAAAACCTCCAGCAAGCAGACCGTTTTGACTTGAGTTAAGACCAGGCCATGGGTTTGCAAGGCGAGGGATAGATATAAAAAAGAAAAAAAGAAAGAGAAAAGACGTACTCAACACGTTTTAATTACGGTTATATGGCGTCTAGCACACGGATAAAGACCACAGATATAATTAAAGAGGAAACTCGTTGCCGTCAGTGCAGTGGCTATTATTTCTGAAAAGCAGCAAGGGATCTTTTGTATGCACCATGACAGGATACTAGACACCTCGGCCTTTGTTACACAATTTGTAAAGCACAGGCTTAATAACCCAATGAGCCTACCGACAGATCTCGATCCTAGTACCAAGCGGGCGCTTTACCATTGGTAGATGTTTCTGAGCCAAACAACTATTAATTTGATTACGTCGTAACAAGCACATCTTTGATGATGATGTCAAGGTACTGCGTGGCATATGGGACTATCTTCCTGTGTCGTGTTCCATGAATGTCGAGGACGTCGCACATTTCCAACATCATTCAATATTACTCGGCCCTTAGTACATGGAAGGGGCGGGAAGTAGCCCAGTAGTAAAGCGCTCGCTCGATGCGCTGTCGGTCTGGGATCGACCCCAGTCGGTGGGCCCGTTGGGCTATTTCTCGTTCCAGCTAGTATATCAAAGGTCGTGGTATGTACTAAACTGTCTGTGGGATAGTGCATATAAAAAATCCATTGCTGCTAATCGAAAAGAGTCGGGGTTTCCTTTCTCAATATCTGTGTGGTCC
>JAECMU010096969.1:4888-15126 GCA_016106625.1 Dracogyra subfuscus | reverse complement strand
TCCCAATCAAAATTTGAAAAGCAAAGATTGCCTCCCAATCAAAAAAATGAATTTCGAGCCTTGAATATAACAGGATAGTATACCTTATGCTTACTTGTTTTCTGTACCCGAACCATGCACTACCATAACAATTTAAGCTTGTAATTATATGACTAAAAGGTTGTCCTACATTGAACCATACACTTATTACCTGGTACTCTTTATTAATGATGTACCTTGTCCTTACTATTTATATACAGTTTGTCTTTTCTCAGGGACACCTTATGTCCCTTATCCTTTGCAGAAGTTAAATACGGTATTAACTTTTTTCGCACTTCTCTAATAGCTGGTGTAAAATCTTCGGCAATTCGGAGGTCACTGTTACCTTTCAGGCTCTGTCTTGTTAGTCGTAGACTGTTATGTCTGGCACTTTGTGTACTGAATTTGATAATAATAGGTCGGGGTTTCCTTTTACCAATCCTGAATGCACGATCCAAACATAATGTACTTTCTTCTGGTACATGACAGGTGTCTTGAAGGAAGGTCACAACTGTTTTATTAGTGTCGTCCTATGTTTCGTTTTGGTTAGTGTCTGGTTCTTCTGCTAGTCCATATAACATAAATTATGTTCGCGCTTTGTCTCTTCCAACATCTCAGTGCGTGTTTTCCAAATTAGAGACTTTGGATTTCAAAAGTGTATTTTCCTCTTTCAGATCTCTAAATATTTTTTCATAGTTTATGCACATATTATCTAGCTTATCATTTAACTGTTTAATTTCTGAACACAATTTCAAGTTTAAGTTTGTCATTTCCTCCTTCAGTTCTTGCAAAACTTTGAGTAACTCTTGTTGACCCGACCCTTCTACAACTGGCGATGTGTGTTGACGAGTGGGAAGCGACCCAGGATTCAACTTCACGTCTCCAGACATATTTATAGTCCATAACTTCACCGCAAACAGAACCAGAAATGCCATATTCCTGACTAAGAGTTCAAATGCGTTGTCGCTTGCTTTGTTTACCTCCGGAGCTCCTGATAAAATGGCGGATTTTACAGGTCGCCCAACGTGGAAACACCTAATTCTTGCCCTCCAAACATTTAAATCAACTCCCATGGTGCAAATATTACGTACTAAAACTACTATGATCAATTGTCAATGTGCAATGTGATTTGAAATTGGGGCTTGTGAATAAATACTTAATTTACACAATTTTACCCACAGAGTTTGAAGCACTTCTTAGTTACCGGAACTCCTGTTGTTAGACAAAACAAGCATTGAACTGTTTGGTACAAATGCTCCCAGGCCGCGCAATAATGATATCATAAAACCTATGTCTGCATAATGCAAAGTCGAATGGACATTTGAAAAAATATTATTTGATCACTTGAATCTCTATCTCGTGCCTGCACTCTGGAGGAGATCATCTACTGGACATCGCTGAAAGAATCTCCTGGTAGTGGCAGTCCTCCTAAAGAAGAGGCACTAATAGTGATTCATGGAGGCAATCACAACTTTGACAAAATAACAATTTGAATCTCCAATGATCAAATATATGGTTTCGATTACAAAAACAAAATGCTGTTTCATTATTATGAGTTACTTACTCGAAGGCAACTGTGACAGGATGAAATGTCAGATTGGTCTGTCTGTCCAAAATTTGTTCTGTCAGAGTTGTCAGATAACTTATCACTGTGGAAGTGTTAGACATGTTACTCCATGACTGCACAGAGAAGTTGGCGATTTCTTTCTTTTCATCTGATCCCTGTAAAATAGAATATTGTAATTAGATGCTTGTTACTGATTTAAAACCAATGTTGCAGACACTACTATAACAGCCACCGAGTGTAAGGGAAAGTTGCAACAGATGAAATTGAAAGCTATATCCGCCAATATAACCGCCAATATAAATTAGTATCAATATAAATCAATGAAACAACTGCAAAACGAGATTTTAATCATCGATTATTTAAAGTTTATGCAATAGTAATAATATACTATTCCTTAGGATGATGGACTGATACAAACTCCATTGAATTAGTACATAGTTTGTTTGGTCCTTAACATATCGAGTCACAGCCCATATTGAACATTTTACAACATCGTTAGCCTTCATACAAAGCTGCATGATAAAAGGGATAGCTTGAGCTTCCCAATAATAATGTTTTCAATCATGTCGTGCACTATTCCTTCCACTTCAGCTGTTGATGTCTCTGTTTCACAACGTCTGAGACACCTTGGAACATGCTCAACGTAAGTCGTTTTTAACACCCGACATATCGTTCTCTTAGAGAAGTTCTTTGTTCAAAATGGTAGACACTCATAGGCTATTTCACGATTTGACACATCACTGAATAAAATCATGTCTGATGCAATACCCTATATTTTTTGTATAACTTTTTGTTTGAAAATCTCGTACATTTTAAGTCTGGGCTTGATGGCTGTATGTTGTGCTCATGACAGGTGCCACTGGTGATAAAGGATTTGCTCATCTTTGGCGATCACCTGATATAATAACTGAGAAAAATAGATTTACATGATTCAAAATGTATTCATATATCTGTCCGTTCGTCCATCTATCAGTTCATCAATCTATGTTTCTATATCTCTATCAATATCTCTATCAATATATATATATATAGTTTATATGAAAGTCGTGTTTTTGTCATAGATCATTAAACATATTGACTTTGTCTTTACACATTCACCTGCTAACACTGGACACTGTGCAAATGCTACCTCCCAAAGCATTTAAACACTGGCAATACCTTGTTTAATTTTTATTCTAACATATCTCACCTTCATTTCAACATTAAGAATTCTTAACGTTATTTCTTTCGAGATATAAGTTTCAGTCACCGACGTCACAGTCACCTTTCCATAAACACTGGACTGGCTTGGACCTGGGATGAAATCGGCATCATTCTACAATGAGATGAAATGAAGTGAATATTAGACAACAACTGCTACACTTTAAACAATTGTCTATATGACTGGTATCTTGCATATTGTATGTTATACGATGGCATACTGTAATCTGCCTAGTGAAAGGGCATATTCTGTCAATTAAAGTAATCATCACTTCTACCTGGAAGGTGTAACAAATGTGATGCAGGCAAGTATATAGGAAATTATGCAGGGGTGGCTCTAGATTGTTGCGAACAGATCTGCCTATGGAAAGGTCATATTCTTCTGTCTGTTAATACAATCATCACTTCTAAGCGGTAGATGTAACCTATGTGATGCAGCTACGTGTGCAGGAAGTTGTGAACAAAGGGTGTTTTGAATTAGCGAGTGACGTTTTATGGGGGTTCGAGTGATGCTTCCCAAGAAAATACATTAAAAAGAAAACATTCTGAAGTTGGCGCGATGGTGTAAGGTGTAACTATATGATAGCAGCAAATTTCATAATTCAGTGTCCGGTACCCTGTTCAGTGACTTACCGTATTACCCAGCGTGACAAGAGTCAGTGAATCATTCTCCATGATCAGTTTCCAAAGCAGGTTTTCTGTTCTTTGTGGGGAGAAAACCAACAGGTCGCCTTTACTCAGCAGTGTGGATTTTATACAAATATTACATATGTCAGTGTCCAGTAACCAATTCAGTGACTTACCTTGTTACCCAGAGTGACAAGAGTCAGTGAATCATTATCCATGATCAGTTTCCACAGCAGGTTCGCTGTTCTTTGTGGGGAGTAAACCAACATGTATCCTTTACTCAGCAGCGTCGACTTTGAACAAAACAACAACAGTAGAAGACGTGTTATAAACAAATACAACAACAGATAAGCATGCACTGTATCTTGGGCTCAGGACCAGAACTGGTGAAAGTCATCATTTTCAAATTAACAATGTTTTACTTAAATTATAGAATCAAATGTCTATTATTTTGTTGAAATATTCAAATGTTTTAGTTTTTCTCTGTACGAATATAATATTTATGTAAAAGTAATATATTTTTTGTGTAATAATCCAAATTTACAACTGATACAAAAAAAACACATGACAAAAGTTAATGTACAATTCGAATACCAAAATAGTACTTACTGGAGCTTGAACAACGAACAGATCATTCTTTCCATCAATCCAAAGCTGGTTCTTCAGCGGGAGACCTAGACAGTTGACATACAGGAGTTTATATTAGATAGAGTACATTATGACATCTGCTATGCAGTATTGTATTTAAATATCAAATATATTCATTCACTCTCCCTTCTTCCATTAACTCCAAATTCCACCATTACCAGGAATGGTTCCTTGAAACTAATATCTATAAGATATTTGAGCACACCAGTCAGTAGATACATTTCTATTTGGTTATAGGTCTCCATATGTTCTTAAAATTGTTTACAGGTATGAATATGTGGGCGTTTTCATTTATCATCCTTTTCATATAGAAAAAGTGACATTATTGATGGGGAACTGTCAACAATTAACATGTTTTGGTAACACACATACCTTGATCAGATGTATCAGTAGATGCAATGACCTATAATAATAATAATAATAATAATAATAATAATAATAATAATAACATAACAAGAAGAGTTTCGAGTTCATAATAAGAATTAGCTAAGATTACACAGGTTACATTTTGCAGACCACAATAAACAACAAAAAGTTCCACTGGTCACCCTTCTGCCACCACTATAGTAATTACCAATATGGTTATATACATATGACGTGCATGCATGATGTGATTTAAGTGATTTGGTTCTGATTTACCAGGATGTGAAATTTCAAATGGTGATATGAGTTATTAGCACAAATGAACACCTATTAACCTTAGTGAATGCACACAAAATAAAACAATTAATGTATGAACATCGAAGAAAGGTTGATTAAAACAACATGAATAACTTATAATAAAATGTCAAAGAGAAAAGAAAGAGTTCAATTAATGTACTTAGCAAAGTATAAAAGTTGAATACCTCGGCTAGCTCTTCGAGTGTTTTTTTACCCATGCTCAAAGATATGTTTAGTTCGGCATATTTTAGTGTGTATGCAGATGTGGACATACTCGTCTGTCCATACTCAACAACCTCAAGCATACTTGTGAAAATACATTCATACTGATTCTGTGAAGAAAAAGAAAAGAAAAACGAATATAAACATAAATACACATAAACTGTCTACATATACCTTGCATATAGGTTTAGTTGGTTTGGGCTGGGATAGGCTAGGCTAAGCTAGTCTAAAATCTTATCAAATATAATATTTTATTAAATATTGCATCAATGTTCACTGTTCAAACTGCAATTTCTAGATAAAGTAAAACTAATCAATTTCCTTTATTGGCTAGACTAAATACTATGTTTAACAGAAGCTAAAATTAAACATTAAATTACTAACACACCTTTGTCTGGACCATTTTTTTTCGTTGACCTCTACTCTTGGACATCATTTGCAGTATGTTCATTCTTCCAGTTTTGTTCATCTCGTCTGTCAGAATATGTATAGCGATGTATGTCCCAGTTCTTCCAATACCAGCACTGTCAAAACAAACTGATTCTGTCAGTAAATATTTCCTTAGAGATAGACAAAACGTGGTTTGATTTCTTTTTCTTTTTTTAGGATATTTGGATTTTTAAACAATTACAAATTAAGACATGGCTGTAATACTCAGTAGTTGTTACCTGCAGTGCACCAGGACAGGACCAGGGCGGGACGGGGGTGTATCTCTTGTCAACCAGAAGAATTCCAGTAAGTCCAACACTTTAGGTACTCCGTGGTCAGGCCATGCCGTGAAATGGTAATGGTCGAAGGTCTTACATTTCTTAGACTGAGAAATAATAATAATAATGCAAACATTTACCTCATATACAACATATATGGAATTGATCATTAAATGCTGTCTAGGATGTATAAATATCGGTTGACTTTACGAAAAACACATAAACAAAAGAAGATTAAGTACTATACACTTTCTAAAGTGAATCGTCTGAAATGTTATGATTGTATATACAATTGACCAACATTGTGCTTAATTGGGAATAATAATTATCGTGTCACTTTATGATAAACACAATAGAACCCTTGAGGTACTCAACAAAGATACTGAGGTGCAGAATGGAGGTTTAAAAAAAAAGAGTTGAATTCTGCAAGTTATACTGCAGAAAATAAGCATACATACATACAAATGAAGACTATAGTAATATGGTATATGACTTCAGATGACCGAATATATAAAAAGGTGACAAATATAAAATACTGTTGTTACAAAATGTCATGTATTCGGTGCAATCTATATATGGCTGTTGTGAACACCTTGTATTGTCGCTGTAATCAGTGATTCAAATTTATGTGGAGTAATTGTTGAGCGTTTCCCTTATCTCTGCACTGTGAAGAGATAAGGGTTTCATTATGACTAATGTTACTACTTTATCCTACATATCAATAATAAATAATTCTCGTAGGTAGTTTAAGCATTGTTTTTCTTTATTTTA
This sequence comes from Dracogyra subfuscus, assembly GCA_016106625.1. Classification (NCBI taxonomy): domain Eukaryota; kingdom Metazoa; phylum Mollusca; class Gastropoda; order Neomphalida; family Peltospiridae; genus Dracogyra; species Dracogyra subfuscus. Next base: position 8,706 of record JAECMU010096969.1, on the reverse strand, counting down.
GCAGTGTTTATCTGTCCTATAGATGAAGCACTAGATAGAATGGAAGCATATACTGTTTTACCAACTGCCAATTCAATTTGTGCAGAGAATTTGTCTTGATCATCGAACACGGAATGCTTTTGTTCAGAGTTACCTTCATGTTGGTGATCTTTATCTTTCTGATGATGTAGTCTGCTCGTTCAGTGACGTCCTTCACCACCACATCAAAATATCCAACTTTCATCGATCCCGAATCCTTCCAGTAGGGCACACACTTATGCTAAAGTGCAAATGAAGGCATGTTATCTCTAAATATTTAATAAAGCAATGTGTTGAATTGGCAGAATTCGAACCTACTTCACTTGCATGACATTTGATAGCCTGCGACCTTCACCACTCTGCCAACCAGGTATTCTACAAAACTGGAAGCCAAATCAACCCCAGTGAAGAAAGTGTGCTGGCAGAGACTCTATTCGAAATTAATATAGGAGTTGTATTAAAAAACAACACATTTTAAATTGCAAAGGGGCTAATGATGCTATCGGGTATTAATATTGTCAAGGCAATTATCCAACATGTATGATTAGTGAGGAGTCCCACACATTCAGACTAGTATGCTTCAGTGATCGATTATACTCGAAATGTTGGGCTCTACTGATGCTATGATCGATGGTCAATATCTATAATTTATTGTGGCGGAAAATGTCAACTACAATTGTTCCTACAGCTTACGTGTTGGAATTGCTGTAGATATGCCGCAATTTGTATTTGCTTGACATAGCTCAATGGTAAAGTCCTCGCTTGATATACAGTCTATCTGGGATTGATACCAGTCAGTGGGCCCATTGGCTTATTTCTTGTTCCAGCCAGTGCACCGGGACTGGTATATCGAAGTCCATGATATGTGTTATCCTGTCTGTGGGATGATGCATATACACTATTGCTTGCTACTAATGGAGAAATGTAGCGGGTTTCCTCTCCAATACACCATATAATCATTACCAAATGTTTAACATCCATTAGCCATTGATAATAAACCAATGTTCTCTATTTAAGTCAACAACCTTTTTCTGTTCTTCTTTTCTTTTCATGTTTTGTATATACGTAACAATACAGATACTGAATAGGTGTTAAGGGAACAAATGTGTTGGGTGTATCCAGCAAAAAAAGAAAGAAAAACAACTTCCACAACAATCTGTGCATAGTCATAATAATTACAATCTAAAACGTTGGTCAATTGAAACGAACAGATTATAGCTGATGCTTGATGATTACATTTCAATCAATGTTCAACACTAAATAAGATTTTTAAAATATCTTGTTAAAGATGTAGAAGTGTAAGATAATAAGAACAGGTAACTTTGGATAATAAATACGCCAAAATATTTATAGGAAACAAAAGTATAAAAATCAACATGTCTATGAACAAACTGTAAAACGTACAACTGTGTTTATTAATCCTGTTTGCAGATGTTCGTTAAGGAAAATGAACAGTATTTTATGTTATTTAGCTTTTGATTTTCTGGACTAAACATCAAACACCAACCTTTGCATCCTCCACCAGGTTCGTCAACATGATAATTTGTCCACAGTCCTGCTCCCATATCATTCTCCAGAAATCGGGTAATGTCACTGTATTTGGAGCTGGAATATAGAATGAATTTCAAATAACACAAGATTCCCCTAATCTTTATCTGAATCACTTGACAGTTGTATCTCTCTAAATGTTTAAAGTTTAAAGTTTGTTTTGTTTGAAGACATCACTAGAATACATTGACTACTTAATCACCGGATACTGAATGTCAAATATTTGGTAATTCCGATACAACGTCATCAGAGAAAACCCACTACATATTTTCTAATGCAGCAATGGCTCCTTTGTATGTACTTTTCCAAATACAGAAAATCACATACCATGACCTTTGACCAGACTGTTGTGATGCACTAGCTGGAACGAGGAAAACCAAAGTGGTTCGATCCTGCAACACTAGCAGCTTAAGTGAGCACTCAACCGACTGAGCTAAATTCTTCTGACATTATTTGCTTAAAAATCATGACAGTGGGTTAATATAAAACTACTGATGGGCAGCATGTACCCCTACTTTGCAATGCTAGGACTGAACATACCACAACCTTTGATTAAACCAATTACATTAATACCTCTCCAAATAAACATATGAATATAAAAAGGTATATCAAATTTAAAATCGTAACTCGGTACATGACAGGGTCATTCTGGAAAAATTGTGAACGCTCTAAGGTGTTTCATGTTAAGAGGACTGCCACTCCTCGGTATGATGCATCAATACAGTCTTAATATATTTTAATTACAGTTTCAGATGGAAGTGATTGAGTGTAGTATTTGAAACGGTTTAACTTCAATAAAGATGCATATGAGTTATTTGTGTCTCCGTACCTTGAGCTGCGATGAAATAAGTTGGCTTCTCAAATGCCTGAAAATATACAATTGAGAATTTAACTATATGAATACACAATCATATATATTCTATTGATGTTAACTAAGTTTGACGATATTAAAGCTAGGTGTGTGGTGTGTATGTCATCAACACATAGTGTATTGTCCATGACACAAATATGATTGTGCAATTTAATGTTTTATGAAAAATAATGTTTAAAATAAGGTTGACATATGTTAGTATTTCGTCACTAATATTTATATAAAATAATGAATGATTTGAAAACAAAACCCACAACAAATCCTTATACCATATATACAAATAGATAATATCCTAAAGTATGAACAATTCTGTGAAATAATACAAGTTCAAGTGAAATAATACAAAACCACGGCTTCAAATGATTTAAAGTCTAATCTGAACCGATACATCAAATATGCATGACGTTTTCCATAAAGTGCTTTACACATGAATCTAGACATTTAATGGGTTGGTGAAACTCTGAAACTTTTACTTTTACAATATATGTACTAAATAATTTTGATATTAAAACTTGAAAAATAATTATATGGTGTAACAGTCATCGTTCAATGCAAATTTCACAACAACAGAGTGACATTGATGGATATATTTCATTGGTTTTGTAACCATAACAAAGACAGCATCACAGTTACATTATTATTAATTATTAATTCTTACATCCACATAACTCGCGTTGATGTAGTCAGAATGCGGAGCGTTTGGCAGTGCCGATAGTTTGACACGATTGTTGTCATCTGGAATAAAGAGAAACTTTCAAATAACTAGCACAAGATATCCAACTAACAATAACAAATAAATAACAAAGTGAAATAATAAAATACTGCATGTTCTGTCTGTTAATAATAATAGATCATGATATAATTATACGAATCACTATTTAATTTATTCTGGCTCCTGGAACTCGAATACAAAAAACCTCCAAATAGCATGCCAGAGCAAGCTATTTTATAAACAGTTATTCTTACAGCCAAGCATGTGACAAACAGTGTTATATTGTAGTTAGTTTGCATGGAAAACAGCAAACGTTTAATTTCGCTGCAGCTCTGAAATACGTAATTGGGTCTGTGTTGTTAATACTTTGAACCGGAGTCATAAACTAATTGCAAACAATAACACATTATCTCTGGATGGCAGAAACTGGCATGGATCATGGGTGTTTCCAGCTGTGTGCTCAGTGATCTTATCCTAAACTTAGATGGTGAATCGGGCTTCCAGGTATTGTAGCACGTTAACAACATAACAACTTTACAAAAAAACTAGTTGTCAAACAAAACAAAGCAAAACCTTAAAACCAGTTATACGAAATATATGTGTTACACTAATTATTACATGAAATGTAAGCTATCATTCCAGTTATAACAGATATAAGAAAAGGTTTTT
>JAECMU010096966.1:0-14720 GCA_016106625.1 Dracogyra subfuscus | reverse complement strand
AAAAAAAAATTAAAATTAAAATTAAAAACGTTTATACATTTGATTAGATAAAAATACTAATTAATGGTTAAATAAACTTTATTTACAAGGAAGTTAAAAAGTGTTTATACAAAGGGTTAAAATTTCGGGTTTTTACCAATGATTACGTAAAAAGTATAATATTGACAATACAATATGTCTAGTTAATCTGGTATTTATGTCGGAGGAGAGTAGACGGAAAGGTCTGCCCCATTTTAATTAATTTCCCTAGGCCACGGGACGTCCACCACCTCCAGCATAATGGAAATGTTAAGAATTGGATGAATGATATCTCCAAATAACATGAACCCGCATAAAAGAATGTGATTGGTGCTGTGACTTAACTTAGTCAAAAGAGAGCGGGCAGCATAGCCCAGTGGTACAGTGCCCGCCTGATGCGCGATCGGTCTAGGATCGATCCCCGTCAGCTAACCACTGGGGTTTTTTCTCGACATAACCATATGTCCGACGCCAATATAATCGTACTTAAAATGTGTTGAGTGCATCGTTAAAAAAAATAAAAAATAAAAAAAAATAAAAAATAAAAATAAAATAAAAATAGTCAAAAGAGCTATCACCTAACTTTTAACATCCATTTAAAACAATGAGAAGAATAAAAAAGTAAATAATAAAATAACAATAAAACAATAAGAAGAAGATTAAATATATATAAACATGTCATAGTAGTAACTTAAAAGGTGTTAACTGTAATTACAATGTGTTACACGTCATTAAATGGACTCCAATGGATTCGCAGTCCATCGCCTTAACCACACGACCACCTCGTCATGTTAGATAAATACATTATTTTACATGTGGCGGGTTTGTAAGTCGATCATTTGATTGATCGATTGATTGGTCGGACAGTCGATCATTGATTGATTGATTGATTGATTGATTGGTTGATGGATTGATTTAGCCTACAGTAAGCGTGTTTGTACCCTCGAGCACGTTAAAAGGACATTCCTGAATCTGCTGCAATTTTAAAGATGTTATCGACTAAAAGAGACCTTTTCCTGTCCAGGACAGGCGTGCGTTGCAACAGCTTGTTCTGAATGTGCACGTAAAGCCCTATGACCTGACCTAAAAGAGACTTTTTAACGATTGTAATTCCATGTCAAATATATTTTCTGCATAAAATATGAGTGACTGTAGGCCTATATTAAACATGCTTCTTTGATCATTGTAATATTATGTGTACTAGGTTAAATTTAATTTCCTTTAAAAAAATTTTTTTTAAAAATCGTACGTCCGAAATTAGTTGAAGACTTATTTGGCTTCTTACAAATATTAAGACGATCACAAACACATTGAATATAGAAACACTGATATTCTAAACAAGAAAATAACATTATATTTAATATGTAAGTTTAATCGTATAGATATTTTATTAGTCGGAAATATCTTACAATGCATCAAACTGATTTTAATGTCCTTTTAATACCTGCCAAACAGATAGTACGCCATTGCATGTTTTCCCCAGTTCCGGACAGTTCCCCACGACTGGCACTGGTATGTACCGTCCTGCGTATGGAAACGTCCCGTGTATACAAAGGTCCTTGCTGTCTTTCAGGTAGGGAAAGAATATTTCTTCGAAACATTAGCACATTTTAACACGTAGCCCAGTAGTAAAACGGTCGGTTTGAGGATCGATCCCCGTTGGTGGCCCAATTGGGCTATTTCTTGTTCCAGCTAGTGTTCAACAACTGGTGTAACATAGGTCGTGGTATTTACTATCCTGTCTGAGGAAGGGAGCATATAAAAAAAAAATCTTGCTGCTAAACGAAAAAAGTAGCCCATGAAGTGGCGACAGCGGGTTTGCTTTCTCTATATCTGTGTGGTCCGAAACCATATTATCTCTGACGCCATATAACCGAGCGGGCAGCATAGCCCAGTGGTACAGTGCCCGCCTGATGCGCGGTCGGTCTAGGATCGATCCCCGTCGGCTAACCACTGGGTTTTTTCTCGACATAACCATATGTCCGACGCCGATATAACCGTCATTATAATGTGTTGAGTGCGTCGTTAAACAAAACAAACAAATCATATAACCGTTAAAGGGACATACCAAACTAAGACATAGTTTGGACTTTACTTAAATTTTATTGTTTAAATTATCCATTTCCGTACATTCGAAGTGTTTTTGGTCATCCTGATGTTTTTTAATATGACAAAATGCATTTCTCATATTTCTAAAAACGTACGTGCCTCTAAGAAATAACAATTATGTAGTCGAGTTTTAGTCTATTTTAGAGGGTATTTCACCGTTTCAAAGTCAAAGACTCATGTTTCACTCAGTTGTAACTTTATAAAATTGTGTTACATGTTTGTAGATTAACTAAACTTGATGTTAATTTTCATGAGCTGAAACTAGGGAATGTCCCTTTAATAGAATGTGATATGTGTGTCGCTAAACAAAACATATCCTTCCTCAACACAGTTTAAACTACGGCTATTTGGTGTCTTAGATAAAAGAAAATAAATATCACTTGTTCGAAAGACAATTTTACAGAGGAGAAGAAACCGGTTGCTACGCCTATCGATAAAATAGATAGAAATATTTTATATGTACGTACCCAAAAATATGACAGTACATACCACGAATCCACAACCAGAGGCGGATCAGAGCCCCAGCCCACCCCTAAATTTTGCGACAGTTCTTCTTCGTCGTCGTCGAACGCTCAGACAGGGACTCCAGTTGCTTTGACATACGCTGCTGTGCATTGCAGGTTCACCAAAGGGCCAAAGAGTGTCTCCTTGACAGTTTTGTCTGTAGACCAGGCTGCTTTCCTCTGGTCTTGGTAGTTAGGACAGTGTTGTAACAAATGATCCACTGTTATGGGTGATGTCCCACATTGGCATGTTCCACTGTTTCCCACTCGAAATGTGGTGTACATGTGGTGGTTGAGTCTACAGTGGCCTGTTCTCAGTCGCATCATCATCACCTGGTCTTCTGTAGAAAGGTGGTAGTAGCTGTCTTTGTTGTTGTATTCTGGGTGTTGTTGGAACCATTGTCTTTTGAACGTGCGCTTTACTGTGGCCTTCACCTCCTCAAATGTTATCTGTTGCTCTATTGGACCATTTTTCCTCCTTCTTTTGCCAATTTATCTGCTTCCTCATTGCGACATTTCTATTTGTATTATATATTAATGTTCATCCCTCTCCAAACTTCCCCCAAAGTTCCCTTGACATTCCGCCTTATGTCGTTGGACACCCTGCCCCACCCCAATTGATTTTCTGGATCCACCACTGACAACGTTATGTATGTCCCTGTCTCCTGCAGATACCTCATAGACAATGTGGTCGCCCCCTGTCAATATGAATGCCCCCTAATATAAAATAATTGTAACACCAGTGCAGTTTTTCGTGCAGCGGTCAGTGAGCGGTTGGGATGGGAAACTTTCGAAAAAAAAATTTCTTTTTTCTTGATCTAATTTGAAAATAATTTAAAAAAAAATAGTCTCGAAAGTGTCAAATATATTGCATTCCTTTCTACAGAAACCAAATCTAAGCTAAACTAGTAAATAAATGAAATGAAAAGACAAAAATGTTTTCGACGAGGATGGGATTCGAACCCACGCGGGGAGACCCCAATGGATTAGCAGTCCATCGCCTTAACCACTCGGCCACCTCGTCATGTTAGGAAAAATTACAAAGTTAGCTTTTATAGGGAAAGTAAATTACAGTGGCTATTTGAAGTTATTATTTTATGTTTTCAATATATAGCGCATTCGATGTATTGTACTCATCGTGTTTAACATTTTGGTTTGATAAGCATAACAAAATGATATACTAAATTGAAAACCAGTTATCTCTCTTGTCAAAACTACTTCCAAATTGACTAGTTTTTGGTAGTTGCGTTTTCATCTGAGACTTACGGCGTAGCGGTGAAGGTGTTAACAGTCTAAGAATAGCGATGGCGACGAAAACAAGTCAACCGGTAGACATATCGCAACTTCCTATAGCACAACTCAATCAGTTATCGCAGCAAATTGATCAGGTATTTTGGTGTGTCAGTTACCCTTATGCTACGTGTCTGTGTATTGATAATTATTTAATTAAACCTACGTCAGTGGGAAATATTTATTGAACATAATCATAATGATTATGATAATCATAATGGTTCATGATAATCATCCTAATTCCTATGACTATGTACTATGTTCTATACTCGAACTGCACACCGCAAACATAATAAACTATGCATAATACATATACATGTCTTATGTAAGAGATTTTAAAGGTGCAAAGTTAAGAACTGACAACGCCACCCCCTATACTAGTGTTAAGATATCCCTTGACTATATAGATACGTTGGTTAGACAGTCAACCCATTCGACATTTGTCGCACAGAAGGATGAGCCCAAACTTCGCCGACTTCGCCCTGACCGTGTGTCTGGAGTGACATCAAAGTCGCCTTGTCAAAACAGAGGCCACATGTTTGGTGGCATGCGTTCACGGGTGACTGACTATGCAGGAATTTGGAGATGGTGACATATGATGACATGTGTAATTAAGGATTAATTATCGCGGTCTGTGAAGATAATACAAAGGAAAATAAAAGAACGTACTTGCAATCACATGAACTGTAATTTGGTATTTAGGTTCATTTCGTCCGTAGTTTGTTTCTTTCAAGTATAAACAGTAAGAACTCATAATAATCAGTGTCTGCAAAAAGGGGCTTCACGTGATTTAACATAAAACACAAGTAAATTATTATAATGATTACTTAGCCGCAAACATGTTGTTGACAAGCTGGTTGTTGTTTATTATTGTAAAAAATAGAAATAAATTCAAGTCTCCCTCTGGTTGAAAACTTCTCCCTCTCAAGCATTCCTGCTCCACAAAAGAAGGGAAGAGGACCGAGGAAGAGGAAACGTGCGCCTGGAGTGGCACAGGGGGGAAGAAAGCTGGCGGCGGTCCCTTCTGTGTCGTCGCCCCAAGCCAGACCGGACAAGCCAGCTGAGGAAACTCAGCAAGTGAAGTCTGACGAGTCGACGCCAGGAGAGGAGCTGAACATTGCCATGTGCGAGACTCCACGGCCGGCGTCTCCCGTTCCTGCGCCTTCACTTTCGACTCCGTCGAGGCCCCAACCCACGGGGAACTCCGTTGAGACGAACAAGGAAGTTTGTGTTTCGAAACGGAATGCCGTCACTCCCCCGAGTGACCAGCCAGCCAAGGCACGGCCTTCCTCCTCTGGCCGAGGCAGGGACTTTGCCACATGGAGTCTCGCCGTCGGCAAGATCAAGAGCCAGTACTCTTAAGTACTTGGTTGGTGATACACCACACGTGGGCTCACTGTCTGGAGGTATCCAAGAGGGAAGTTTCAAGCGCTTCCCCGACGGCAGTGAGGTGGCCATCCACGATACGGACTTATGAGACGGGACGCTCTGCCTAGTGGTGACGATGCGCCGGGAGGGTCTGTACAGACGAGGAATCCTTTTCAGGGATATGGACAACTACACCGTCCATAGAGTACTCAAGATCATCGCCGGCGTCCCATTACGCCGAGCTAGCAAAAACCCTGCTAGGTCACAGGTGGAAGAAACTTGTGCCACACTTCCAACGGCAAGCAGTTCATCTCGTCTCTGTAGGCGCCAACCTCCTCCAACAAAACGGCCTTTACGAGGCCACTCACGTGGACATATCGATTGGACTTTAAACTTTCAGATCTGCGTTCAAAATTTTATGTCGAAATTTTATATTATTAAATAGTCTGATCCTCTCTTCTTTCTCTCATTTAATTTTGGACTGTCCTTCTAAAATGCTCCAAATTATATAAATTTTCGGCCGAGCAGTCAATTCTTTTTATTTTTGGCTTATAACTTTTTTCTTTTTTTAAATTTTCTATTAACCTTTTTACTAATTGCTATTTTCAAAATTCTTCCCATTTTCAACTTTAACCCCCCCTCCATCCCGAGTCAGGCCACTGATCTTATCGGAGGTCGGACTCGGGATGGGGGCGTGTTCGAAACCCTAGTGGTATATGGGCACGTTAAACTAGTTTTCATCATCATCCCTCTCAAGGTCTGGAGGGAGAAGTCACTTCTCCCTAAAATTTAGACCTAGCTTGAGCCCTGCATGTATATAGGGAATAACTGGTTATTGTCTTAAGATATCAGCTTTATCCTGCGAAGGTTAGAATGGCAAATGCAGTGAGGCTCTGCCGAGCTGCATTCGACCTGAGCAGGATAAAGCTGATATTTTAAAACAGTAACCAGTTATTTCTTTTATCCTGCAATCCTACAGGAATATTCGGGAAATCATTATTTATTCCTGTTTTGTGTACGCAAAGCGAGTATTGTCTACCTAGTAAGGCTTTTGCTGTATGACATCATGCAAAGTACATGACGTCATTATTTGTAAGACGCTGGCTACATTCTGTCACATTACAAAAGCATTTTTGAACTCTAATTCATAAATAAATATACAGGTTTCGTATTGTTATCGCAAAGTTATTTGTATTTACTGCACTTCAACAAATAATTTAACGAATATGTTTATTGAAATTCTACTCTGAAATACTCGAGTCGAGTCGAGCTTATGTCACGTGACCTATATTTCCGTCTCAAAAAGCTATATTTTTGGTCAGTGACCAAAAATATAGAAATTTATCTAGTCATCTTATCTTGCCACTATTTATAGTGATTGCATGATAAATATTTATTGTGCATTTAGGCCCATAGTGTGAGAAAAGAACATACACAATAAACACCTGTATACAGGGAACCATTTGACACAACGAAGATAGTTTCTGGTTCCAGCTAAATTGTTTCAGTCAATTTTATTTTATTTTAATGGTTTTATTTGGGATGTTTTTGCCTCCATGCCCCATAAAGATCTTCTTAATTTGCCCCTGTGCTCTTAAAACTTGTGGTGTCCTCCGCATTCCTTGTCCTCTAAGGCAATAATTGCACTGGTCCTCTGACAATGTAATTCAGACCCTGCATTAGTATACGACCACAAACACATTCAATATAAATGTACAAACACTGGTATTCTAAACAACAAAATGTATTTACTATGAAATAGTAGTCGCCAACAAGTCTCTGTTTTCGCAAACATCTTACAGTGGCTGCAAACTCAGGACAGTCCTTTTAATGTGCACTCTGCACTACAGTAGACACATATTCCCATTGCTGATAGTGTAGCCAAAATGCACTGAAGGTAACATAGGTAGTCCATCCAATCAATGTAAATTTGTAAATAATTTGGTTTGAGGTAAGAAGAAAAATAAAAAGTTTTTTTTTTTTTGGAAAGAATAAAAAAGAAAAGAAATTGCAATGTATGAATCGATCAGCTCAGAAATAAATAACTTGTAGTAAAATTCATAGTATTTAATGTGGAACAGACATTTGGACAGTTCTCAACATTCTCCTACCGTCGGAGACCAATTATCTAGATGCAAATTCTGCAAAATCACTGCCTATCAAACAGTAGTCTAAGATTTCTACTCTAATTAATGCAACAACAATCCTATGTTTGACATTATATACCTTTACATCGATCATTTTCTAGCTCCTTGATAACTTTTGTTTTTGCATGTCAATCACACACACTACATGAAAAAACATGTCATCAAATATATATTTAGCTGGAACATTATTGAAAGGGGGGGGGGGGGGCTTTTTTATTCATGGAGCATGGACCATCACCAGCAAATGTTATATAAAACATGTTTTTAATGTAAAACCCTGACATATATTATTTGTATGTAATAATAATATATATACATGTTTTTCTTTAGGAGATTGAGTTCTTCACAAACTCGATGAACCAGCTGAAGATGGCGCAGGGGAAGTATGTGGAGTCTGGCGAGTGTCTACACAAACTCAACACCAGCAACCTCAACAAGGAAATACTCGTGCCACTCACTAGCTCTGTATCCTTCACTTTACTACAAGCTACGCCATTCAGTCCCTTTAACACAGGCATGCATTTAAAGCCAAGTATACCGAAAATACCACTTGGTATCGGTATTATATCATTACTGAATGCTGACGCGATACTGATGTAAATTACGTTTAAGATACTGATCAGGGCTTCTAGAATTTTATAAAAATCCACTAGCCATGGGATCAGTGATGTTAAAATTGTACTAGCCATGATTAAATATTCACTAGCCCTACTTTAAATAAATACAGTTTTACTACTAATAATAATCAGATATGTCACTTAAAGAGGGAGATTGTGATTAAAAATCCTTAGACTGGGGAGGAAAGAGGGGTCAGGATATTCATATTTACAAAATATGTAAATGCTGTATTTGACAAGGGTTTTTTCCCCACTAGCCGTCGGGCTAGTTATAGTAATTATTTTCTAGCCCAACACAGAATATCACTAGCCATGGGAATGGGGCTACCATAATCTAGAAGCCCTGCTGATACAGAATGGGCGGGACTTAGCTCAGTGGTACAGCACTCGCTCGATGCATTGTCGGTCTGGGATCGATCCCCATTGGTGGGCCCATTGGGCTATTTTTCGTCACAGCCAGTGCACCACGACTGGTATATCAAAGGCCGTGGTATGTGCTATCCTGTGTGGGTTGGTGCGTGTAAAAGATCCCATGCTGCTAATCGGAAAGAGTAGCCCATGAAGTGGCATCAGTGGGTTTCCTCTCTCCATATCTCTGTGGTCCTTAATCATATGTCTGACTCAACATAACTGTAATTAAAATGTGTTGAGTGCATCGTTAAATAAAACATTTCTTTCTTTCTTTCTTTCCGATACAGAACCTCAAATTTCAATAGTGCCCAGCTCTAGTGGCCTTGGAAAAACCTATCCCAGTTGTGATTTAATCGCATATATTTTCCCAGTCCAGTCAGGCGTGGGACTCGGATAAAAAAAAATCTTGGATAAATGTCATATATATATTTTTGGGGCAGTAAATGCTAGCTGCATACCCCGTCTGATCTGCCATCAGTCTGTAGGCTGGTAGGTACTGGGTTCGGATCCCAGTCGAGGCATGTGATTTTTAATCCAGATACCGACTCCAAACCCTGAGTGAATGCTCCGCAAGGCTTAATGGGTAGGTGTAAACCATTTGCACCGATCAGTGATCCATAACTGGTTCAACAAATGCCATGGTTTGTGCTATCCTGCCTGTGGGAAGCGCAAATAAAAGATCCCTTGCTGCCAATCGTAAAGAGTAGCCTATGAAGTGGCGACAGCGGGTTTCCTCTCAAAATCTGTGTGGTCCTTAACCATATGTCTAATGCCATATAACTATAAATAAAATGTGTTGAGTGCATCATTAAATGAAGCATTTCCTTCCTTCTTTCCCCCTCTGATCTGTTCAAGAAATAGGCAAATTTTGTAAATATTTCCGATATCATATTGTGGTCAACAAATGGGAAAATATTTCAAATTTTAGAAATATTTCAAATATGTCTGCATGAGAACAAAATTGAGGAAAGTGATTATTAGCTGTAGCTCTAACTTAGATTAAAGTGACAGACCATAGTTTTTAACTATTAAAGTTAGGCTCTTTTAGATCACAAATTATTCTCTTTGCAAGTCTTTTAGCGAGATCGCAACATTGTGAGAGTTTAGTGAATTAGGCCCCTAGTCATACAGGTTTTTGGTAATATCCCCAAATGTAGTTGTCATAATTCTAAACACACATGTTCGTCTGAGAGGTAATATCAAGACAAGCTCTAGTTATTTTTAGACAATATTTCCCTATTTAAACATCATAGACTCTTTTCTCTGTTATAACTTGGGGGCAGGATGTACATGTAGCTCAGTGGTACAGCGTTCGCTCGATGGGCGGTCGGTCTGGGATCAATACCCGTCAGTTGGGCTATTTCTCGTCACAGCCAGTGCACCACGACTAGTATATCAAAGATCGTGGCATGTGCTATCCTGTCTGTGGGATGGTGCATATATAAAAGATCCCTCGCCGCTAATCGGAAAGAGTAGCCCATGAAGTGGCGACAGTGGGTTTCCTCTCAATATCTGTGTGGTCCTTAACCATATGTCTGATGCCATATAACCATAAATAAAATGTGTTGAGTGCGTCGTTAAATAAAACATTTCTTTCTTTCTTTCTGTTATAACTAAATTTAGTGTCCATTTTTAGCAGTTTACAGTTAGCTCCCTTGTATCAAGAAAAATACTCACTATTGAAGGCTAATTATTTGGAGCATGAAGTTAGTTCTTAAAGGGACATTCCTGAGTTTTCTACAATTTTTAAGATGCTATCGATTAACAGAGACTTCTTAACTGATCATTTTACTATTTGTACTAGGTTAAATTTCATTTTTGTTTTCTAAAATATATTTGTTTGTACATTTGAAATTATTTGAAGACAAAATCCAGTTTGGGCTTCTTACAAATATTAAAAGTACCAGAAACACATTGAATATATATTGACACTGATGAAAATATATTTAATATGTAAGTTTAATCGTAGAAATATAGAAATTTTCGAAACATATTACAATGCAGCAAACTAACTCAGGAATGTTCTTTTATAACCTCCATGGCTTGGAATAACGACCTGCGTAAAGCTGTCCATTTCTTATTTCTAGCAGGTGAAATAACAATTTACCTTCTAAAACAAGATGATGTTTTCAAGAGAGAAATGTTTGTATTCATTATCTTTGTAAAATTGTAAAAAAATATACCATAAAACATTTTGGAATTCTGGTCATACATGACTGTGGAAGTAACAAAACATTTATTTCAAAAATATATTTAAATGGATGAAGATAAAGTTTGTTTTGTTTAACAACACCACTAGAGCATATTGATATATTGATCAATGGCTATTGGATGCCAAACATTTGATCATTTGGACATGTAGTCTTAGAAAGGAAACCCGCTACATTTTTCAGATAGTAGCTAGGGATCTTTTATATGCACCATCCCACAGGCAGGATAGAACATACCACAGCCGTTGATATGTCAGTCGTGGTGAACTGGCTGGAACAAGAAATAGCGAAATAGGGCAGCACATCAAGAGAGTGCTTTACTACTGGACTATGTCCCACCCTCCTATATTTTTAAAGGAGTTTATGATTAAAACCCTGTTTGTAATTTCTGTGAAACAAAAACCACACTGATTTGATTAAATCAGTTGTTTCTGTTAGTGTGTCAGTAAAATCGCGGAACTGAAATTTCATTTCCTAAGATTATTATATCGAGTATGACCATTCAATGAAAATATTATAAAATTTTTGTTTAATTACTTTTTAGAAAAACAGTTTCAAATAGTTTCCAAAGATCACTCTGGAACAACTTTTGTCAAAGCCAGTTTTTAGATTTAAGATAAGTAGAGTATTATTTTCAAAATGGTTAGTTTAAACTTGAATTATTAGCCAAAGACTAAAATTATGTTATAGTCATTTAGTATGAAAACATTACCAGTTGGCTGATTTGGCAATGGATAGGGTAAGCCCTACTACTTAGTAGAAAGTAAGATTTTTCCTTGACAGACGCTCAGATGTATGTTCCTGGTAAACTCTCCAATGTGGAGGAGGTGTTGGTGGATGTTGGCACAGGGTTCTATGTTGAAAAGGTTTGTATGTCATATATTCCTGGTAAACTCTCCAATGTGGAGGATGTTTTGGTCGATGTTGGCACAGGGTTCTATGTTGAAAAGGTTTGTATGTCATATTTTCCTGGTAAACTCTCCAATGTGGAGGAGGTGTTGGTGGATGTTGGTACAGGGTTCTATGTTGAAAAGGTTTGTATGTCATATGTTCCTGGTAAACTCCAATGTGGAGGAGGTGTTGGTCGATGTTGGCACAGGGTTCTGTGTTGAAAAGGTTTGTATGTCATATGTTCCTGTTAAACTCTCCAATGTGGAGGAGGTGTTGGTGGATGTCGACAGAGGGTTCTATGTTGAAAAGGTTTGTATGTCATATGTTCCTGGTAAACTCTCCAATGTGGAGGAGGTGTTGGTGGATGTTGGCACAGGGTTTTATGTTGAAAAGGTTTGTATGTCATATGTTCCTGCTAAACTCTCCAATGGGGAACATGTGTATATATTTTTTTTAAATCATTATTTTTGTTCTGTTTGCAGAATATTGAACAAGGAAAAGAGTACTTCAAGAAAAAGGTGGACTTTATATCGAAGCAGATTGAGAAAATACAGCCAGTACTTCAGGAAAAATATAGGTTTAAACAAGGTGTGTTTTAAAGGTTACAATATTGTAACTATTACTTCAGAATTTTTTTTTGTTTAAACAAGGTGTGCTTAAAGTGTTAAATTATTATAACCAGTACTTCAGAAAAATATAGGTTTAAACAAGGTGTGTTTTAAAGGTTGCAAATATTATAACCAGTACTTAGGAAAATGTAGGTTTAAACAAGATGTGTTTAAAAGGTTACAAGTATTATTACTGGTACTTCAGAAAAATATATGTTTACACAAGGTGTTTTAAAGGTTACATGTACTGTAACCAATACTTCAGGAAAAATATAGGCAAATTCTACAGCCTATAATTGTAAATTCTGCACAATGATCCAAATTCTGCAATTTTTTCTGCATCTGCAGAATTCACTGGGGAATAATATTATTGTATGGTGTTGTCCGTCCGTATGTACTTCCGTATGTCTGTTTGTTAACATTTCCTTGTCCGGACCATGTCTTGCATACAGGACCAACAAACCTCACATGCATAGGAATAACTTAGGATAGTTGTATATCACACACTATTACTAGGTCACTGTGACCTACTTTTCAGTCTACTGCACATAACAGTAAATCCTTGTTAAGTTTAACACAGGATTTTTTTTGCACACACCTCAGCTATCTGGACTGTCTGTCCAGGACAGTGGGTTAGTTGTTAGTTGGCTAGTGGTTAGTGTGAGAGAAGAGGGTGTAGTGGCATTGCACTTACCCACTGAGCCTTTAAGAACTCTCTCTGGGTTGGAGCCGGTACCGGGCAGCGAACCCTGTACCTACCAGCCTGTAGTCGGATGGCTTAGCCACTACAACACCGAAACACGTACAGTCTTTTGATCCCATTATATCTAGACATTCTATTTTAATTTTATTTGATAAGTTTGCTATATTGTAAGGTTCATTTAAAAAAAGAGAGAGAGAAGGAGAACAGAAATCCACTTAATTATATTTGAGAGTTTGTTGGTCAAAGTACGTTAGCTTTTTATTCATGCATGCATATGGATGCCTTGGCAATCAAATTAAACTCGCATCGTTCTGTCTGGTGAATCTATCGGTAAATCTCACATAATCTGTTTAGTCCCCAATCCAGGCTCCATGTGACATTTCATCCATAAATAGATACCATACAAGTGACAGTTAAACTCCTACAGGATGTTTTAATGCATCAGTGGGCAAATCTTTGTAAGGCCACTGCAACACCCATTATTAGTCACTAAGTTATATCTAAGATGGGGTGAGATATGGCCCAGTAGTAAAGCGCTCACATTATGCACGGTCGGTCTAGGATCGATCCTCGTCAGTGGACCCATTGGGCTATTTCTCATTTTAGCCAGTTCTGCATGACTGGTTTATCAAATTCCATGGTATGTGCTATCCTGTCTGTGGGGGTGCATTTACAAGATCCCTTGCTACTAATTAATGGGAAAATGTTGCAGGTTTCCTCTCTATGACTGTCAAAATGGTCATATGTTTGACATTCAATAGCTAATGATTAATCAATGTGCTCTAGTGATGTCATAAAACAAAACAATAGTTTTTCCATACAAGTGACAGTTAAACCTCTACATAGTGAACGTTTTAATGCATCAATGGGCAAAACTTTGTGAGGCCACTGCAACCCCAAATTATTTGTCACTAACCTATATCCAGGACAGGCAGCTCAGATAACTGAGCTCTGTGCCCAGGATAGCATGCCTGAGCCCTAGTTGGATATAAGCATGAACATAAATTGAAATGAATGAATAAACTAGCAAGTTGATTAAGATTTTATGAAATGCAGAGAGCAAGTTTACATAAAAATTAATCAGGTGTACAAAATGTATAGTTTTCATTCTTTATTATTTTAAAGGGACATGAAAATTAACATTAAGTTTAGTTTACTTTACAAACCTGTAACACATTTTTATAAAGTTACAATTGAGTGAAACATGAGTCTTTGACTTTGAAATGGTGAAATACCCTCTAAAATGGTGAAATACCCTCTAAAATAGAATAAAACTCGGCTACATACATGTATAGTAACTGTTTACTTCTCAGAGGCACGTGCCTTTTTAAAAATATGAGAAATGCATTTTGTGATATTAAAAAGCATCAGGATGACCAAAAACACTTCGAATGTACGGAAATGGATACTTTAAACTATAAAATTTAAGTAAAGTATGATTTCAGTTATCAAAAAAATGTCTCTAATAGTCAAAACTATGTCTTAGTGTTTAAAAACTAGGGTATGTCCCTTTAAAAGAAATAAAATTTAAACAAAAACAAAAAAACGAGCAAGTAAATTTCATGGGTATATTTTTGGTATCGTTAATTTGCATGTAATGATTGAACACAGTTTTATTTATTTAAAGGCATTTTGTCACAGATCACTGACCTACATGTATTTATTGATGTAATAAAGCATTACCTGAACAAAAATAATTTGATTTATTCCTATATGTACTTTATTCAACCATCTTCATAACCACCATATTCCATTTATTAACGACATTTTGTAAAAATAATTGAATTATGGCAATGGTCCATAATTCAAAAGCTAAATTTGCCGAATGGGATGACATGGATTTCA
>JAECMU010096961.1:0-17198 GCA_016106625.1 Dracogyra subfuscus | reverse complement strand
AAATAGTTGTATGTCATTGAAAGTGTTGGTTTTAACTTAATGAAGTCTACACAACTAGTACATTACATAAATGCAATCATTTCCATCATACATAGAACTCTAGATGAATCTGAGATGCTTAAAAATCATCTTTTAGTCGGCGTTAAGACAAATCTCACGAAAAACAAGTGACCCAATATTAAAATTTAAATATTTAAAAAACTAAAAGAGATAGAACCTTTCTGTTTGTTGTATTATTCTGCATTTTAAGTGCCCTGTGCAATCAATTAAAAAAACCCACCAAATAAAAAGATTCTAAAAATGACTGCCGGTACCTAATTCTATACAGAATTTTATATTTGGGTTGAGGAAGGGTGGGTGTTGGCGCATTGACGGGCAACTTACACTGCAGGCCTCTCCTGTTGAAAATAGCAGCAAAGCAATCCACTACTAGAACCATTGGTGTTCCATTTAAAAAAAAAAGCTATTTTCCGTTTCATTTTTTTGTAAATTCCGTTTCATATCCGTTTCAGAATACATATGTAGGCCTAATTAACAATTTAAGTAACACAAATTGTGACAAATTAACATAAAAGGAGACAACACTGTTTACTTTTTAATTTTTCATAATTCTTCACAAAATAATTTTTTTTAAAGATGAAAAAAAAGTACCTTTTGTCAAATAAATCATTAAGTTTTTTGTTGTTGGCTCTGTTTTATTTACTTTGTACAAAACCAAAACAACGGTCCGAATATTGATATGCATCGCTATTTGTTGTTAAATCAAAGTGGGCCTTCATATTAGTAGCGAAAAATCGGAGCAAAGGTACATAAAGCATAAATGTCCAACATTTGAGTGCACAACAGGACTTGGTGTTAAAATGTAAACATTTATTTTTATCACCGCTTTGACAATCTTAACGTCGTCTGCAGTGTGAAGTGTGCGCATGACACAGCCGAAATAAAGTAACAATGCAATATTAAGTCAGCCGGGATTTTTTGCTAAATGTTTGAAAACATGTTTTGACTGGTTCCCGAAGTAGTCTTCCAAGACAAGCGTTAGCGACAAACGTCAAACACCTGGCTGAACTTAGTCCTGAAAACAAATCCCTAACAGACTAAGCAGTCAACCAGTCCCAAGTTAAACTAGCAATCCAGTCTAGCTGACGTTTAACCGCTCGGTCTGGCTGAATGTAGCTGCGGTAAATTTGACAATATTGCTGCATACTGGCCAATCGTCAATTAATAGTTAATATTAAAGGGGACCGGACACCAAACCATAGGGCGTAATGAATTTGTTTGCCGTCATAAACCAGAACACACAACTACCGTGCTCCATTGACCAAGTCAAGCGTGCCAGTCTTGTTTGTGGGTTTTTTCACTGATGTTTGCAGGAAACTGTCGACAATTGATGAGCTAGACCCGTGACGTCACTGATGAGAAGATAACTTAGAAACTACCAAGCAGCATGGACGAACTTAGCTGTTCGAGTGTCCAGCTTGTGCTAATGGCATCAAACCGTATCAGTTTGAACCACTTATCAGAGACTTTGTCCCTAATCCTGGAAATGTTGTCTTAAGACGAAAATTCTGATGAATCAACTGCTGACGAAAATGGGGAAGTCACACGGTCATAGACTAGCATTCAAGCATTTTTTAATGACTTTTTTTTAATGTAATCTGAAGCAAATGGACCTAATTTGAAGAAAAACACACAAAATATAATAATATTTCATCATGAATCTTGTTCAGCAAAGATCGACTGCACATCAGGCGGGCACTGTAGGGCTTTAGATTGCATTAAAGTCGAGGCAATAAACGTGCCCAGAATACAGATGCCCAAAATAATCATGCCCAAATTAAGTATAAACATACTGACCTCAAAATATCTCACCTTAAAACAGCTAGAAATGCATTTCTGAATATAGACAACTCTCCAGTAGCTGTTATAATGATAGTATTGACCTAAAATGACCTTCCTGTACTTAGAAAAAGTCCCCGTTGTGCCCAAATTAGTGAGGGTTCTGCCCAGAATTTCTAGAGTGGTAACAGAAGGTGGATGTGGCGGGTGTCTGGGTGCCCTCCCCCAGGAAATTTGTTTAATGCAGACCCTCGGACGCGATCTGAGCAACTTGTAAGGTCCCTAATACATTTTATATCTTGTGAATTTTTTCAGATTATTATATATATATTTTTTTGTCTGATCCTTGTAATAAGATGATATGATATCAACCAGCTATTTGTTTATTTTACTATAATAAGCCTATTGATAACCTATTAATTCCAAAGACAACGGGACGGTGAAAATAGATAATGTTGCAATGGCCAGCAAGGTAGGGAATTTCCCTTTTTCACATTGGAAAATTCTTCGGGAATGTTTGTGACACTTAGGCTCATGTCATTGCCCCCTCCCACCCCCTCCAAATGGATTTCCTAAACCCACCACTAGTTAATATTTATACATATTTAGCTGTCAATCCAGACACATAACATTTTATTCAAAGTTTGAAACCATTAGTTAACTGTTTTATCAATCAAAAGAATTTAATGTTAAAAATTATTCTGTTATTATGTAATTTTAAATATAGATTGAACTAAAATCTTGCGGCTTGTTAACTATTAGCTGATATTTGTATATAGACCGCGGTTTCGACATTGTTGCGATTATCTAAATTTAGACAACAAACACGCTACATCAGTCAAACTGGATACGTTAAATGCATTGATACGGTTGGGAACCAGTTAAACCCCTAGGCTATTTCCGTTTTGAATTTTATAATCATTTAGGTTTTTATGAATTAAAAAAAATAATAACACTGGAAATACTTTCTATCAACCAAGATGCACACAGATTTTATTTGAGAGTATTTTAGGTAAATATTGCGTCAAATACGCATGATTTCTGTGTCATGTGGATGAAGCGCAGCAGTTGGACAGACAATAGGTCTCAGTGGTGGGCTTAATTCCAAGTAGGCCAGCTAACAGATTTCAGCCTCATAAATTGAACGAAATGCCATTCATTTTAATCAAGAGGATACTTGTATTGTATTCCTGTGGGAATTTCACCGCCTAAAGAACTTGTTTAGTGGGCCTATGTCCGCTTGTTCATGAGTTCATTTTATAAGCTGAATCAGTAAATGTAATGCACATGGCATAGCTGGTTATGATGCATGTTTGTTTAAAGAATAAAGTTGCAGAAAGTATGTCACAATTGTTTTAAACTGTTTCATAAATTATTTAATGCCTGGTGATGAAAGTAGTGGTGGTTTGGAAAAAGCACTTGTTGAGCTTAGTAGTGGTCGGGCTTGTCTGAGTGCTGGCAAGACCAACCAGCGCGGGTAGTACACTGGTCAGTCAACAAAGAAATTTGGAATTAAATCTTTATGTGGAACGAATTACTCCTAGATGATATATACTGGTTTATCTTGCTGTTTATTTACTACCTATTGGTAGTTATCTTTCAGGTACAGACAATGTTAATGCAGTAATCATTAGATTAATGAGTTTTGCAGGTGTCAACAATCAACCAGTGAGCTTCAGCATTAATCGCTATTCTATGCATGAATGGTGGCATATTTTGTTTTTAACTTGAAGTACAGGATAGATCAATAAAAATAATCTACAGCAGCATGCATTTATAGTTTTAATGAATTAATAAATATTTATGAATACAGACTACCAGTGTTTCTCTTATTTGTTTATTTAACAGTGATAAATAATTGTTACAAATATTTATCTCATCTGACATTTAACGGTGACTTCGTTACTTATCCCATCTCGCCTAAGCCGGTTTTACAGAAATATGCGAGGTTGTCTGATTGATTGTTGTATTACAGAAGCACTCAACAAGGGCCAAATGCATGGTTCGAACTACCCGATATTGACTTTAAAGTTTAATGCACCAACATTGTTTGAGCCAATGAGATTCTACTGTATATAAATACTGATATACTCGTTTGTATTATCATTTTGCAAATGTATCATGTATGTCAAACATGATATTTTTTTACACTGTTTAATTTTTTTTTATGAACATGACGTTTATGTGTGCTTTAAATTATTGTTTTGAAAATGAAAATATCAGAATATTCCTGGAAGATATTTCCATTTGGTTAGTCACCCTGCAAAGCTTCAGTGCTCCTTTATAAACCAAAGGGAAAGCAAACAAAATACCTGTTCCTAATGATTTTTTTTTTTTTTTAATGACACACTCAACACATTATAAGTATGGTTATGTCAAGAGAAAAAACCCAGTGGTTAGCTGACGGGGATCGATCCTAGACCGACCGCGCATCAGACGGGCACTGTACCACTGGGCTATGCTGCCTGCTGTGTTCCTAATGAATGATAACTCTAATAATTACCTATACGAAGTAGGCAATCTATATAATTTTATTCAAGAACTTATCTAATATCAAGTGTAAACATTACAAACAAAAGTTGACTGGTTTTTTTCTTTACGCTAGAACCCAAACACTTCTTAGTCTTGATACAGATAAACGTAAGAAAGTACCTACATTGAATATTACTAATTTTTAGGGCTGCAATGACATACCGGTATACAGCAGTACGTCATCAACTTGATACTAACCGGTGTACACTTTTGCTCATCACAGTAAATAAAAATGAAAGGGCTAAACAACTGAAGTGGTAGTGTTTATCATTAAAATAATTTATCTTGGGTGCCAAATAATATACTAGTATATACTGAATGTACCAAAAAATATATTATTAATATTTTATCACAGCGATCAGTTCATTTGATGAAGATGGAAATAACAAAAAATGTATCTGACATTAGGGGATCACTTTACAAACATCTCTAAATATTGTTTTTCGTATATCTTAAAATCTTTATTAAAATAATATTAAAAACCGGAACTGCCTGTGAATGTCAGACCGATAACATCTTCAGTTCAATTAAAAAATGAGTGCTTGTATTTTGTATAAAAGGTTTTGCACTTTTTTGGAGGCAAAATAAGAAGTATGTTTTTCTGCAAAGTCAGCCAACACACAACAGACATTATGGTAACCAAGCTACCCCAACAAACCTTTTTTTATGCTTTTTGTTTACTGGTATTTTTTATTTTTTGTGTGTATTTTTTTTTAATGGTGTGGTGCCACACGGCCACCCTCCTTTCATTTTCACCTAGCGAGAACACTGCACTGCAACTTTATTAACAAACTATTAAACACAAATACGATAACGTGTGAAATTAACGCAAGTGTTTTTAATGTCGGCTGTATTCGTTTGATGTGCTTATAAATGCGTTTCATGAGAAATTCGGCCGACTTTGATTCTTTGAAAATAACAAGAATTTGTTAGGTGATCATCACTTTTTATTTGTAACTGATTTGTGCTCATGACCAGTCGTGATAGATGGAATACAGATTCATTTGTAGCAAAAAGAACAGTATAGGAAAAAATATAACTGAAAAAAAGAAACTGTGTACACGAGTGAAATCCAGGAGGGGTTTTATTTCTAATCAGTGTAAGGTGGACGAGTGAAATCCAGAAATCTTGTTAGCATAGTAATGTTAACAGCTGGTAAAGATGTTGCATAAAATCCATTTCAATTTATATCAGTCAAATTAAGCTTAATATTTTAGTGATACTGAGATAAAAATATTTTTGAGGTTAGCATATAACATTGTTTATACTCAATTTGGGACTGCTTGTTTTGGGCATATATATTCTGGGCACAATTTTAGACTTTTTGTCTTGACTGGTACAATCAAAAAAGTCCCATATATAAAGTTATATAATTCTGAATCTTGACCAAAAATAATTGAATCCCTCAAAAACATTTCCACAATGTGGTTAGATATGTATTATGGTTATGGAGTGTTTTGCTGTAAGATCAGCATTAGACAGATGCATGCACACACACACACACACACAGTCAAACAAAAATCTGCACACTACAATTTTTTTTAATTTTATGTATTTTTAAAATTTTAGCATCCAAGTTATATATCTAGATTAGGTGTAGCTTATGTTTGAGACATAACAACCACTGAATAAACAGTTTACTGGGGAGCCGTTAAAAATATTTTCCAAATAATATATTCAGACTCCTGGACAAATGTAAAAAAAAGCCCTGGAAAATGAACCAAAATGGTGCTTAAAAGTCCTAGAAAATGAAAATATTTTAAGTGTATGGACCCTGGTGTAAGATGGGTGAGTGAAATCCAGAAACCGTTTCAGTCTTTAATCTCATTGGTTGTTTGCCGTTGAACAAATCTTTTATACCCCGTCTGTAAATTCCAACAGTTTCCAGCCAACCCAGTGAATGCTAAAGCAATAATTACATTATAACATTGATAATCAATGAAGTACCGAGATTTCCCGTATTTAAGCCCACTCGAAATTAAGCCCATGGGCTTAAAAACGGGAACATTTTCCCAATTTAAGCCCATGGGATTAAATACGGATACAAATTTATAGTTACCTCCCCTGGGTTACCAAATATTACATCTAATAAACAAATTAGAATATGTCACACTTCCCAATATAACTACTATCATAATTTGCAATTTCTATTATATTTAATTATACTTATACATGTTGTAAATCAGTTTGTACTCAGATGCGATGTAGCAATATTATTTAGCAAATTTTACACGAACGGTAATGCGACAAATAAATTTACATGACCGATGCACAAACGAAATGATCGTTCGTACTGTTTGTGCAGGCCTGAATTATTATTATCCATGTGTAATTGAAACCGAATTATACGTGTTATATAATCATGAATGTAAACATTTCCTGTTGTATTTTTAATCAGTGTTCACTCATACCATTCTTTGACATCCATGGCATTTTGTTACCGTATGAAGTTTGAAGTTTATTAGATTTTACAAAGTTCATTTTTCTAAATTGTATGTGTTGGNNNNCTGATAACATAGTTCGCTGTATTAATAAATACTATTTTCAATTTGCTAATAGTTAGACTTGTTTCTTCAGTGGGTTATAGTGCATAAAAATAGCATTTTCCTAATTTAAGCCCAGGGCTTAATTACGGATAAAAACTTTTTTTTTCAAAGTGGCATTTTCTGTATTTATTTAAGCCCGGGGCTTAAATACGGAAATCCCGGTATACATAATTAATTTTATTTTTACTATAAATTACACGATTTCAATACTTTTAAAAGCTACAATGTTGAGCTCTGCCACCTAATTATGGTCGTGGTGTTATTGTATTAAGCAAACATATAAATTACATTGATGTTTATTTCAATTAATATTTGTATAATTTTAATGAAAAACTATTGCCCTGAAAGTGGCCCCAAAGTCTACTATGCCTTGCCAAATTTCTGTGCGTCCCAATATTCTGTAATAATAGTCATCCCAGTAAGCTAGCAACAATTATATATTATATTTAATACAACATAAACCACCATTGTCAAAAAGTGTTGAAATAACTGTATTATAGTTTAAATTAACCCATGTACTGAAATAACAATTGTAGTGTTTTCTTAGTTAATTGGTTGTTTCTTTCCGTGGCCTTTACCTGTAGTTCCTGATTGGCAGGTGTATATTTAGACAGTTCCCAAACACTGTGTATAGACACACTAAAAAGAGGTGCCTCTTTTATTAAGATCACGTGGTATTGTGTGTAACCTCAAATTATAATGGAATTTACCAGTCGTCCCCCTTTATTACTGTAAGTAATTCTGTAAAATGCTTAATTAAGTAGACTTTCCCATCTTAACTCACAAAACTGACCAATTATGTAGTCCCAAAGAAAAGAAAATTATCACTTTGGTATCGTGAGTGGTCGTTTTTGCTCAAACGTATCTTACCAATAGGCCTAATAATATGAATACTATAACTCCCATTTTGTTATAGTGATGCAAATTGAAATACATTTAGTTAAATAGTTCATTATACTATCATGTCATTTATGTTGTTTTACAAGTCATCGAAGCTGTCAGTGATGCTCCGACCCTCGGCAATTTATATCTTAGTCACAGCAATTGCTGTCATTAAGTTAGAACCCTTTAGGCTTTAACATGCGGTATTGTGATGTATTCTTTTTGCCAGTCTGATGTGTATTGATATCTCGTAATATTAGTCTTTCTTCATTGATATGCACTTATGTTATTACCATGTATTGAATCATGACCCATGTCACCATACTGCGAAGAAAACAAAGTTCTTCAACAAATAACGTGGAGCCACTAAAATGGTAATGGACATTATCAACCGACAGGATTTATTACAGTAAATAATTAAGATTTTGTAATAAAATTGGTTAAGTTTACAGTCTCATCGAAAATCACAGAACTGACCAAAGACGTACTTGGTTATCGTAGGTGGTCATTTTTGCTTGAACATACTATATCATTTTGTTTTGTTAATTAATACACATTAAAATTTGGATATTTTTAAAATACTTTTTTTTATATTTGTGGGCGTTTATTGATAGATTTTTGACATGTCCAGCTAATCAATACAAGAGGAGACGGCGCTACCCTTTCAAACATGGGTACATATTATTTGGCACCCAAGATTAATCATTTTAATGTGAATGCTATCACGTCTATTGTTATAAGCAATAATATCCCAAACAAAATGAAAAGTTTCTAATCTTCTATTAGGAAATGCTGAATAAACAAATGGCAGTACGGTAATAAATTTTTTTGAATTAAGGTCAATTAAATCTGCACTTTTAGTCTATATTTTTCAATTTTGCTATGAAATCTATTGGATTATAAATATCTTTTAAATTATAACTATTTGACATACACTTTTCTTTTACAGAGGTGAAAAGGTGAAATTGCACCATGGATAAACAGTACTCTGTTAAATTCTTTACTTCATTCGTTGAAGCCATGCAGAAGTTTTGTCGGGAGTACATTGATTTTGAACAGTGTGTTGAACTGAGTGGCTACCTGGCCGTGGAGATCGACAATCATAAAAAGGAACGGTATGTGCTCAGTGAGATGCTACAGAGTTCAGGAAACGTCATCAGTGAGAGTTACTGTACGAAGGCATTCAAGACCCTTCGTAAAGAACCTTCTGTGTCAGCGCGAGGCAGTGAAAACAAAGTTCCAAGTGGTGCTCTAAGAACTTCGCAGTCACACGCGGATGAGGTGACGATTGTTCTGCGAGATAGTCCGGACATGGTCACTTCCCATGCCAGCACGCCACGTCACCAGAGGTTTCCTAGTCACCGCTCAAGTGCCTTTAACCATGGACAGAGGGGTTATACTTCATCTGGCTTGAGCCGCAGTCCTGTTCATGGGAGGGAATCAATAAAGTTGGGAAACCCGTTTGAACAGCAGTTGAGACATGTTCCTGATCAGATACAACCTCGATCCATCGACTCCTCGTCGAGAAACAACTCTGCATTCTCGTCCAGCCCAGCCTCGGGTCAGAAACGAACTTCCACTGAATTTAACAATCAGCAGGGATCACCAGCTGCTAAAAGAGGTAAGTAGGTCAATAACAAGTGCAACCAGTGTTCAGTAACCAGGGAAACCAATGGTCAATAACCAGGGAAACCAATGGTCAATAACAAGTCCAACCAGTGTTCAGTAACCAGGCAAACCAGTGGTCAGTAACCAGGGAAACCAATGGTCAATAACAAGTGCAACCAGTGTTCAGTAACCAGGCAAACCAGTGTTCAGTAACCGGGCAAACCAATGGTCAATAACCAGGGAAACCAATGGTCAATAACCGGGCAAACCAATGGTCAATAACCAGGGAAACCAATGGTCAATAACCGGTGCAACCAGTGATGCACCAACAAATATTTGTGTTCAATTCTTAAGTAATTTACTATATTTTTTCTTTTTGTTAATGTTAACAAAACATCAAATGGCGAACCCATTCAGAAATCCTTACTATTGGGCATTTACTTTGCTGCTTTTTTAACGTAGATACAAGCACTTCTATTTTCTACATTTCGAGTATCTCGGTAGATCGATGGAATCATATTGAGGTTATTAGCGATTTCATAGCAGGGATAGGATTAATAAGCAGTTAGTTCCAGATAGGAATAATAAGCCGAGTTAATTAATTTCTAGCGGGCAGCATGGCCCAGTGGTACAGTGCCCGCCTGATGCGCTGTCGGTCTAGGATCGATCCCCGTCAGCTGACCACTGGGGTTTTTTCTCGACATAACCATATGTCCGACGCCGATATAACCGTAATTTAATGTGTTGAGTGCGTCGTTAAATAAACCAAAAAAAATAAAGTTGATATCAGGGATAGGAAGAATATGCAGTTATTTTCAGAAAAGTTGATAGGAATAATAGGGCAGAGTTATGGTACTTACTTTCAGACAGTTGGTAACAGGGATAGGAATTTCACTCCCATGGCTAATGATATTCAATGGTGGGATAGTAAATAATGATAGGAATAATAAGAAGAGTTATTTAATTTCAGACAAAGGTGATCCCGGCAGCAGCCCGGCTGATGTGTCCTCCATGAGGACTGTTTATTCTGAAGGAGGAGATTCCTCTGTGACGCAGCAAACATCGTCCCTGTCGTTCCCATCTCCAGGTTCATCACAGGCCACTGGTGAAAGTATTCGCTTGCCGCTGTCTGCCACAGTGAAAGAGGAAGACGTCAGCTCTGTGATATCACTAGACACTCAGGACAATGTGCAAGATCCTACTGATAGTGACTTTGGTGATCGTTTACAAGACTCTTTGTCTCTTGGCTTGGACTCATCAGTTAATTATTCGAACAGTTCACAGGGAATCATTGATGACAGTTCACAGTCTGCTGCTGCTGGCACCTCTGGTTTCATGTCACAGTTCAAGGTAAACAGCCATTTCTTTCATTTCAAATCAGGATCATCTTTCAAATTTCTCCTTTGCATTTGTAGGCATGTAGCAGGGTGTGTATGAATTTCAAAAACACATCAATGGTTTTCCCCGACTTACTGTAAAACATTGAGCAGAATTTTTCAAAAGTCCACTGTATGTGTCCAGGAATGTTTACAATTCCTTAAAGCCCCAGTCATAGTGTCATGTTTTGGCCGTGCATGTTCAGCAACGTGGCTACAACGTGAGCAAACGTGACAAAACATGAACAGAAAATTTCAATTTTGGTCATGTTCAAAATTCACAATGGAACAATGTGCGGATCAGAACAAGCACAACAGCGAACACAAAACGTAACACTCACTGGGGCTTAAGATAAAACAATTTGTAATTGTTATACATGTCCATCAAATAACATTGATGTGTATTTTGTTTGTCTGCGCAGATCAGCAAACATTTTGTTAGTATCACATCACGATTCAGTACACAAGTTTGAGAGTTTGTTAAACATTTTTAAAAAACACACAGTACTTTTGAAAACAAAATTTTCATGTCGGGACAAACGAACAAGTTTGGAACACTGAAAACATGTACTAAAAATTAGCTTCAACTTTACAAACACTGGTACACTCAATTGTCCTCACCTCAGTATCTTTTGGGAGTGTTATCTACTAAAAAGTTACCCCTTATAAAAGTGTAAATGTAAATTTATTAACTACAGGCATGATAGGGTTATAAAAAACACCATGCAGTGTTCTAGCTGGGTGAAAATTAAAGGAGGGCAGCCGTGTGGCACCACACCATTAAAAGAAAGAAGACGGAAAGCTTGAGTGTGTGTTGGTCGACATTGTAAAGACATATGAGTTCCATACTTTGCCTCTCATCTTTTAATTGAACTGGAGATTGTATCGGTCTGACATTATGGACAGTTCTGGTTTTGATGAAGTGATCAAAGGTTTAATAATATTATTTTAATAAAGATTTCAACATATATGAAAAAACGCTGTAATTGCCTGTCGAAAATGCTGCAGATGTTTTCATTCTCTGCAACATGTTTTTGCTGGGGACTATATTGGATTTTTTTTGAAGATGTATTTTTGCGTTTTTATTGGTAAAAATAAAATACACTTTGCGACCTGAAAACATATTAAAAGTAAATATTAAAATAGTAACTACACAAAGTATTTGAATCTCAGCATCATTGGGCATGATTGAAAATACATGTAAATTACCAGCATAAAGCAAGTATCAACTAGGTCATTGAACTGTTAACTGTTCATAGCATATATGCATTATAGGGCCCACTGGAGTGGGGGTGGGGTGCAGCTTGTTTATTGTTGAACAGTAGCTATGGTGCATTACAGGTGTTTTATTTTCAGTAAAATGTTTTATTGGCTGAGGACAACTAAGAATTTTACAAAGATAGTTCGTTGGACGACCATCAATTTTAGGGTCTTGCAGGTATGCTGCCAGTTAAAACAGAAACACACTGAAACTGAATCAGTGTGACAAAACACACCAACCATGACTGCTGGGCGGACTACAATTTCTAATGAATATTGTGTTCTCACCTATTCACCTGCACAGTGCCTTAGATGTTTGTCAGCATGCCTGCATTTGCATAAGTTTAGCTTATTTTGTGTATTCTGAGCAGAAACCGTCATATAAACACAGTGAGGTTACAATTGTCATTAGGGGACATAAGTTTGCATTAGGGGACATAAGTTTGCATTAGGGGACATGCTATAGGTGTGGGACGTAGCCCAGTGATAAAGCACTTGCCTGATGCCCATTGGGCTGTTTCTCCTTCCAGCCATTGCAGATGTAGACTGGTAGTGATATATTAAAGACAACAGTAACATTATATTAGTATTTGGTGACTGGCACAATTTCATTTAGGAAAGACACAAATGGTTTACATTTTCTTTCTAAGTTGCATTTAAGGTGCTGGATTGTGACATTTGCACTTACCTTTGTAAAATCCAGCAAAAATACAAAGAGCGTGCAGGAAGAATTCCACAAAAACTTGCTGTCGGTCACACTTTCGGGAACTGTGTGGTCGCTATTTTATTTTTTAATAGACTTCTACCACACATGGGGCCCCCTTCCATTTCTTGGCAAACCAGTCATAATTTTATCTCTATCAGACAATGAGCTATGTTTTTGCAACATTCCTGAATGATAGTTGATGATGTCGAATTGGGACTGCCAGTGCTATTCTTTGAGTTTTCATTCAGTCTAAAAACAAGAAAACCGTGGAGACTTGCGAATCCAGCACACCTTCGTCAGACAGTGAAAAGGAGACTAGTTCTCTCACTAGTTCTAAAAAGCCTTATTTAATTACTGTAATAATGTCATTATGAGCAAATTTACGTATATTGGTTTTTTGTTTGTTTTTTAATGTAGGCCTCCTTAGTCTTGGGCCCCCCTTTTTCTGAGAAGGTTTTTATCTAAATGCAACTCTGTATTTTATAAATAACATTGATGTGAGATTTCCGAGTTTTCATTTAGTATTTTTATTAAAAAAATTCACGAATAAATATAATTATATATTTAACAGTTTTGTTAGACTTATAAGCTAAGGTTTGGCAAGGTTTTCTGTTGTTAAGACGACATTTCACTAGTTCGTTTTCGCCAACTGTGTATAGTGTTAGACAATTAGCCGCCTTTTTTGAAGCGGCAATGGCAACACGATGCAAAGATATCGTGAAGAAATCAGATAAATTAAAACAGGTGGACTGTGTTCAGTTAGAAAGCCACCGGTGCATTGCCCTGTACCCTGAACAATTTTCAGAGAGTTTGACATTTGGTCACTCACATCCCTGAAATAAAACAACAGATGTACATTGTGATGAGTGACATTAGCGGTTATCCAGGGTTTTATCAACTACATCGTCATGTATGTTTTTATTATTTAATATAAATATATATTTTGAAAATGATATGCAACACTTAAAAAATTAGTTCTGTGAAAGGATGATTTTTTGTTTCTAATTTTGGTAGATTTTCAATTTTTTAAAATCTTTTTTTACTTCTGAAGTTTCCAATTAGTAGTAGTTTTGATTGACAACTAACATAGATCTGTTCCTGCTTCACTACTCTTGAAATGTGCCTGGTCTGATGGTGAGGCGAGGTAAGGTTTGAAATTTTGAGATGATCCTGATTTTATTAAGAATGTGATTAAGTTGCCTTGTCACGCCTGGGTCATTGACTTTATCTACTTCTTTATTTGTGTGTTTGCTTTTGCGTACACTTATGCCCTACTACAATTAGGACTTGGGTGGAGACTTTGAAAAACAGAAACTATTTCACTTTGTCAGTATTAAATGGAATGATTCTAAAACTGTTATTGGATAAAGAGATGTCCAGGTCTGGTTTGCAGCTCTGTCATTTCTTGTATTTGATGTTTAAATATTCATTTATACATGTTTACACAGTAGGATTATAATCCAGTTATGGGTCATTCCGTGGTATTTGGTCCATGGGTGTGAAAATTTCAAAACGATCTGTTAAACTAAGTTTTTAGTATAGCTTGAAGTTAACACCCTTAAGCACATACAAATATACTTTTATTGCCAATTGACTTATGTTTTAATGACAGTTTTATTTAAAAAAATATTTTTTGGTAAGCTTGCCAGGACGTGAAATTTGTTTCTTGGTAATATTTCATTACTGTTATGTCAAATTAAAAAATTAGGTATCAGGACATCATATCTAACATATATACTGCATATGAAAATAATATTTTGCCTTTTTTTATATCATAATTAGTATATTACATTATTTTTAAAAATATATAATGTCACATCCTGGCTGATTTGGCATATAAAAGTTAGTTTTATTTTAAAAAATATTTTTCAGAAATAATAAAATCCTTTTTAATTCTCCTCCTCATTGTTCCAAATATAAATAAAAGGTATAATGATGACTGGTTTTTATTAAATGATTAAAATAACCACCTCAAACTTTGAGCCAGGATTTGACATTGAGCCAGGACGTGATATTCAAGATGACATGTTAAAGTGAGTAAAGATTAAAAATGTATTATATCTCTCTATATAAAGAAATTGGCAACACTGACTAGATAATGCACATGTATCTAAAAGAAATTACTGTTACAGGGCTTCTAGATTATGG
The DNA here is from genome assembly GCA_016106625.1 of Dracogyra subfuscus. Lineage (NCBI taxonomy): Eukaryota > Metazoa > Mollusca > Gastropoda > Neomphalida > Peltospiridae > Dracogyra > Dracogyra subfuscus. The sequence continues at coordinate 2,301 of JAECMU010096961.1, read as the reverse complement.
TAGCCCTACTCCCATGGCTAGTGATATTCAGTGTTGGGCTAGTAAATAATTAGTATAACTAGCCCGACGGCTAGTGGGAAAAAAACTGTCAAAAGCTGCATTTACATATTTTGTAAATATGAGTATCTTGACCCTCTTTTTACCCCAATCTAAGGATTTTTAAGCTCTTATCTCCCTCTTTAGGTGACTTATCCGATTATTACTATTAGTAAAATTGTATTTTTTTAAAGTAGGGCTAGTGAATTTTTAATCATGGCTAGTACATTTCAGACCTGTCAACAGAAAGCAGGAGATGTGTGTTGAAAAAGCAGGAGATATTGTCAAATAGCAGGAGATTTTTAAATTCATGCAATTTAACCCCAAAATCGCAAGATTAAAAAAAAAAAGTTATATGAATACTGTATAAGGAAGGTCATATATATCTTGGCATTAAAAAAAAAAAAAATATTTTTAAAAATGTATCCAAAACATTTAAGAACCTGAACAAGAAAAATTAAAAAAATTAATACATTTACGGTATTACACTTACAGCCTTACAGGTTGCATTACATTATCATTTGTGGTTAGTGTACCTAAGCACTAAATACAAATTTATATAAATCTTATAAATTAATAATCAGTTTTTGCTATAATGAGGAACGGTGGCGTGGTACTTATAATGATGCAATAAACATTGTATTTTCATTAATCACAAGTAAAACCTCATTACGGACATCGTGTGAAATATACCGGAATTATACCCATTTCTGTGAGTAACTTTGTCAATGTCAAAGAACATTTTTTTTAATTACAAGTACAAAAATAATTTCTTGAAGTGTACCTATAACCAACATTTTACTGCACAAACATACAAAATTAACTGACATATGTATTTTTATACAGCTAATTGGTCTTTTGGTTGTCTTGCTGTGATATGTGATTTTAACATGCATTGTGTGTATCGCTGTCAACTCGAGTCGAAGACTCGCAATTCCGATTCGTCATAGTTGCATTATGTAATCCAGTGGGAAGACGTTTTACAATTCAGACGTGTTATTATACCTAAACTGGATAGGTATTTTTATATGGCAACACTGAATATCAATACACAGCCTGTTGGCAGTGTTGAAATAGTGGCAAACAAACATAATAAAGTCATTTTATAAACTCCATGTGCTTTTTCGTGAATTTCTGTGATTATCCTTTTAGAATTATTTCCCTTTATTTTGTTTTCGGAAAAGTGACGGTGAAAACAAAATGTTGTTAATTTTTATTTATTTTATCGGGAGATTTATTGTTTTGTCGGGAGATCGGAAGAAAGGTTCAAAAAGCGGGAGACTCCCGCGTAAATCGGAAGAGTTGATAGGTCTGACATTTTTAAAATCACTGATCCCATGGCTAGTGGATTTTTATAAAATTCTAGAAGCCATGTGTTAGTTTTCAATATTTTTGCTCTCACCATCAAGAATTGGAAACTGAGAAACTGGACATTTGAATATTTAACATGGATTTATGTAGATACAAAAAATATAATCATCAATTAATTCTATGCTTCTATGTTTTGACCAAACAATGAATTATTGATAATCAACCAATTTAAAGAATACTGTACTTGTACCAAATGCTCCATTTTGTGAATCCAAACTGGTGTACAAATACAAATAAATATTATTTCAAAGAATTGTTCAAATACAATGTCAATGTGCTGCTAAGATCTTAAGTTTATTCCTGGGCAGATACAGGTATCCAAACATGAATTGGAATATATAAACCAATATTTCTCCAGTGAAAGATATATGTGGAAGATAAAACTTGGAGGTTGGGGGAAATCAAATCAATTGTGTCGTTGAGATTTTTGCTATTGTCATCCATCAACAGTTTATATTAATATACATTATTGATAGTTTGGCCTATCAGATAATGTTGAACAGAAAGTAGAAACTGTCCAAAAACTATAATTTCTGTACTGACTGGTGTTCATATTTTTAATTCCAATTAAATCAGATGATCATAAAAATACCAACAAAAAGCAAAATACACATGTATAATATGTTAATTGTAAAATATATGGTAAATTGCAAACAAGAATTCTACAGAATAAACTGTCTGGCCTACCATAAACGTATTCAGTGTCACTTGTAGTAGTGTGGCCTACCATAAACGTATTCAATGTCACTTGTAGTGTGGCCTACCATAAACGTATTCAGTGTCACTTATAGTGTGGCCTACCATAAACGTATTCAGTGTCACTTGTAGTGTGGCCTACCATAAACGTATTCAGTGTCACTTGTAGTGTGGCCTACCATAAACATATTCAGTGTC
>JAECMU010096956.1:1501-15425 GCA_016106625.1 Dracogyra subfuscus | reverse complement strand
TTTATTTATTATTGTTTCAATTTTTATGTAAGAGAATCCTTCAGGAACATTTGTTCAGCAAATGTCATTGCCCCCCACTCAATTAATTTTCTGGATCCGCCACTGACACGTACACAGACACAATGCTTACTACAAGCACACAATTTCCTTCTTGTTTTCATTCACCCAAAAATGGCTATTTAAAAGGTGTGCATCACACATTTACAAAGAAACAATAAAAGATGGATTTTGGACACTAACAGTATGCCATAGATTTGCGTCTCAGATACACATTACTATTTCGCTCAGTTAGCACTAATTTCGGCATAATTTAGTGCCATTTAAAAAAAAGAGAGGAAATATTGCCCGCAGTTCACAAATTAGGAAATGGTGCACCAAACTGGGGCCTAAAACCGTGATTTTGGGTAATATTGAATAATCATCCCATCCGTACCATGCAGATACATTTCTGTGTATCCACCAGTTTACTGCTCATTTGAAGCAGAAAAATTCACTTGCTAAAATACCCCCAAAACTTTGGTCATTTTTGACTAGACAGATCTATGTATGTTGAATTATATGTATGTCATTGCTATTTAGCTTATGTTTCATTTACATTTTAATTCTGTAATATTCAAAAATACATCACAAAGACCCAAACTTTCTGCCCAGTGCCATCTTATTTTCCGCACACCATATAATATATATTTGTTTCTTAATAGGATATTTCTGTTGACCTGCTATTTAAGCCAATGAACAGCAGGCTATATTTTGCTTCTATTTCAAGCACTGGATGTGTATTTTTGTGCTGGATTGTCATTTAGCATACACATCTTATTTTCCTTGCAAATCTACACATTAATTTTAAATTAATGTTACTTTTGTATTATGTTATAGATTCCCCAAGCCAATGGAACAAGCCAACAAAGACGGACAGGCTCCTGCCAAGCAGCAAACCATGATATACATCTGTGGTGGTAGGTTTTCTTTAAAGGCGTCCACCCTAGTTTGATTAGTTAATTTACAAACCTCCAAACACATTTAGATAAGACTATAACAGAGAGAAGCTAGTCTGTGATGCTTAAATGGGGAAATACCGTCTTAAAAATAACTAGAGCTTGTCTCAGATGAACATGCATTTTTAAAATTATGGAAAATATATTTTAGGTATTACAAAAAATGGGATGACCAGAACCACTTCAGGTGTACAAAAAATAATATTCTAAATAAATAAATGTAACTTACCTCTAACTTAATGATTAAAAATGGCTCCAATAGTAAAAATATGTTGTGTGTAAAATCTAGGGTCTATTCCTTTAGCCAGTGATACCTGCATGTTAATGTGGCTGGGGCTACCCACCACTCATAAATTACAACCTGGCACTTCAACCAAAGAGCTCTTTCGGACTACTAATGAACAAATTCTAGCTCTCACTCCTGTTTCATTTAGAATGACCATCAAAATTGCGCCAAAATTCCTTCAATTAAATTGTGCACCCAACTTCTTTTTGGACACACCAATTAATGGTATCAAAATTCCATAGCACCCACAAACCCCCGCCTGCCTCCAAGTTGATTGGGCTACTGGTTCTCTCTTGAACCTGATAGCGCAGGCGGTCCCTCTTTACCCTCCCCCCCCCCCCCCACACCTTTCCTGTCACAGACGGGGAGCTCCGGCCAAGGCCGGTCCCCGCGCCTGCGACAGGCGTATGCTACAACAGCTTGCTCTGAATGTGTACGTAAAACTTTTAGGATTAGGATTAGGATTCAACCATTTTAGGCTTTTTGCCTTGCACTAACATTTTGTCCGTAAACAATTTAAATTTGTCCTATAATATTTGTATATGTACCTGGATGTGTGTTCAAATCATAACCAAGCAGTGTGCAAGCAGCACTTTATATTTACTTGCCAGTTGGTTAGTATGGTACTGACAAAATAATCAACTGGCCACAAGATGAGTTTTAATGACCATAGCAGAATGTCCCTAGCATAGGCAAGTATTTTACTAGCAGTGTGGCGTAAAACTTGATTAACATCTGTATGTACATGTACATGTAAATAATAATTTCCTTTGTAAAGTATACAAGTTAATTTCTTGGTCAATGGCCTCTTACTTCAGATGCCTACGAAAGTGTGGTATAAAACTTGATTAACGTCTATATGTACATGTATGTAAATAATATTTTCTTTCACAAAGTATACAAAATCATTTCTTTGGTCAATGGCCTCTTACATTGAATGCCTACAACACTAGTTTTACTCCACACTAAAATATATCTAAACACAACCTTGCATCAACATGTTATTTCTCATTCCAGCCAGTGCACCAAGACTGGTATATCAATGGCAGTGGTACATGTATGTGCTATCCTATGTGGGATGGTGCATTTAAAAGATCACCTTTTACTAATGGAAACATGTAGTGGGTTTCCTCTTTAAAGCTATACGTCAAAAGTATCAAATCTTTGACATTTCAATAGCGTATGATTAATAAAATATGTGTGCTCCGTTCCTAATTAGTGTATATTTTTGCAATATTTCAGAGTGTCACCAGGAAAATGAAATTCGAGCGAGAGATCCAATCCGATGTCGAGAATGTGGTTATAGAATCATGTACAAGAAACGAACCAAACGAAGTATCCTTTACAGCATATTTCTCACTCCAGCCAGTGCACCACGACTGGGGCATCAAAGGCTGTGGTATGTGCTATCCTGTATGTGGGATGGTGCATATAAAAGATCAATTATGGCTAATAAAAAAGAGTAGCCCGTGAAGTAGTGACAGCGGCTTTTCTTCCTCAGTATCTGTGTGGTCCTTGACCATATTATGTCCGACACCATATAACGATAAATAATTTCTTTCCTTTACAGCATGTCAAAACAAGGCTTTAATGATTGGCTAAAATATTACTACTTTTAATTTCTAACAACACAAAATGTCCTTTACACCATGCCAAAACAAGGCTTTAATGATTGGCTAAAATATTACTACTTTTAATTTCTAACAACACAAAATGTCCTTTACACCATGCCAAAACGAGGCTTCATGAACACCTGATATCATCACTATTTTGACATTTTTTTGTTTTTGTTTTTTTGTTTAACGACGCACTCAACACATTATAATTACGGTTATATCGGCGTCGGACATATGGTTATGTCGAAAAAAACACGCTATTTTGACAGTGATTCATGAGTGCATGTCACCACAGCTGTACCTATTCTAATGAACTCTGTCCCGTGCTAGGTTTGATTTAGTAAACTAGTCCGAGTAGCAGTCCTCTGTGGCAATGCAACAATGATGGAATCTCCAGTAAAGGGCCTCATCAGGAGTGTCTGTCCTACAGACCAGCCAATGGATAGAGAATCATGGAATCGAGCACTATTTTGCCAAATGCCCATTCCACTCTGCACTTTGCAGATACACAGCCCTGATCATGTGTTGTTGCAGTTTTGTCATTCACATTGTAATGATTGGCTAAAATGTTACTTCGTTTAATTATTTAACACACTCATTTCAGTGAAAGATTTAATATGTGGCCAAAGAGAACATTTTTTATGTTTGTTTTACTTAAGAAAGATTATTGACAGGAATACCAAACAAATAAACTTGGGCACCATTTTTCCATTAATAGTAATTAAAACATCGATTGCAGATTAAATTTCATTGTAAATTTCTTATTTGTGGTCTGAAAAAAACACCCCGTCCCACTTTTTGAAATTGAATAGTGGGAAATGTATGCAATGCATAACAGTAAAACTTTTGCACAAAACCAGATTGTTGTGTATTGTTTGTACAGTTTTTATTTTGATATAAATGTTATATAATCTTTAAATGTTTTGCATGATACAAAACATTCAGCATCTACTGTACATACTAAACTGATGTTCGATTGACCCACTATTTTCTTTTGTACAGGATGAAATATACTTAGATTTATTGGTATTATCTTTGCCCCAACATGTCAATATTTCCATTTTAAAGCTGTTCTGCAAGGGAAATTGTTCCATGGCCACTGTTGACTTTCTTGGAAAGACTGTGTATATGGTGTTGTAGTTGGACGCATAAAAAATATATTTTAAAACACTGGGGCAAAAAGAACAGGAAGGAATAAAGCAGTGTTTTTTTTAACTTAGGAGAAAAAAAAAAGATGGTCTGTGTAAAAAGAAAATGGTGGGACGTTCAACCATTATTGGTAGTACATCTTTGAGATTTGGATCAGCTGGTTTTAAAATATTTGACAAATAAGCAGAAAGCGGCAAATGCAAGATAAAATGGGCAGTTTTTTAGTATTCACTTAAGTAGTCTACTAGAATTCCTTAACCCATTGTCAGTGATTGTGTTTGATGCTCGATGATAAATTCCAAAGGTGACCATCACAGTTTGGAAGAGACCTACATCAGATGCTGTGTGTTATTGGCCATGTATTTCAGACTGTTTACACCAGCAGACAAACACATGGAGAGTGCACAAGAACACCGACAGTTTTCATGGGAGAAAAATATTGTTCTGTTTTATAGTATATTGTACAAGTATTGTTGTGTGTAGTTTCAAGTGACACCTTTGTATAAATCTCCAAGGATTCTGTATTGTATTAAAGTATGACTCAACTAACAGGTTTGTTATTTGATTACAAGATGAAAATACTATTGGTATATGGTCAGTTTACAAAGTAAAGAGTATATGTAGTTTCTGATTCGAAGGCATGTTTTTACTTTGAACGCTCATACTTTTGACACACGTACAATGTAAAGGTATTCTACAGATAAAATTTATCCATGTTTCCCATAACATCTGTTTGACAATTTCCTTCAAGGAAAGTTTAATTTTCATGCCAAAAATTTTCTAGAAGTGCAAGCAAAGAATATGCTTGTTTGTTAACACATGCAGTTTCTATTGCAGCATCATCCCTAAGGCTAACGCCAAGGGCCCACCAAAAGCAGGGGCCCTTGTAACGGTTTTTTGTTTTGTTTTTTGTGTTAAATGTTGGGGGATGTCGAGGGGCTCGAAGAAACTCAAAGCCTAAGGGCCCTGCCATGGGTTAATACAGCACTGATAGTTTCTAATTTTTGTACAGTGTGTTTGCAGGATGAAAATGTTCCAACATTACTAATCACTTAATAATTCTGAGAATGCATAGCCATTTTTGTATTTCTGTTATGAAGTAAAAAGGTCAAAATTATTGGAAGAATTCTTGTTGATTTATTAACAAAGTTGTTTTCACCTTCTACAACATATTTTTCAGCATTAAAATCATCTTCTTTTTTTAATTATTTATAATATTAATTTTCGTGTATCTGAACTAGTTTTGGTCATCCTGGGTTTTGCAATACCCCAAAATGTGTTTTTGATAATTCTAAAAATGCACGTGCTTCTGAGAAGTTATGGTTATCAAGACAGCTCGGTCTATTTTTGGACGGTATTTGCCCACATAATCATCCCAGACTTCAGCTTCTCACTGTTAGAACTGTGTATCCAAATGGGTTGCAGGTTGCTAGATTAACTAAACTTGGGGTCTATTTTCAGGGCTGAAACTAGGGTCTACACCTTCAATGCATGAATTGTTAAGTTTCACTAACCCAAAAGACTAAAAAAAAGACCTGACATGCTACAATATGATTATGACCGTATAATTTGATTTAAAATGTAAATAATAACATAAATTCGCTTCATGACTGATCATAATGCACTATTCAATAAGTAAAAACAAAACAAAAATCAGCTAAAATAAGTTTATTGTCGGTATACAATATATAATTCTTCATATATATATATATACAATATACAATAATATTTTGACATTACAATGCAGAATACCATATTCTAAGAGATTAAATTGAAAATGTGAAAAATGTTCAGGGTATATGAATTAGTATATTGGTGTTTGTGCACAGGCATTTGGGTCTTCATTTGATTTTTCTAGGTGTTTGAATAGTACCAGTCGATGGAACACTCATGAATGCTATGCTATATAGACTAGTGCACATGGTTGTGCCATTGACTGGTACTAATCATACACCTAGAAACTCCCAACACCCATGTGTGCGTGTTCCTGTTTACACACACACACACACACCTCTGAACTAAATATTCTGGATCAATATTAAAGAAGCAATTACCCAAAGCTATTTAATCAATCCCAAATACTGCTGTTTTATAATTATATTAAGTAGGATGTATTTTTAAAAAGTACTTTAAAAAAAAATTCTAACAACATCAAAACACACCTTGAATTTCTGTAAACATTAAGGCAGCCAACACTGTACATGTAAAAAGAAAGGAATATTTTAAGTAAGCAACACAATATCAACCTCAAACTGAATTAAGACTGTCCAGTATATTTCAGCAATAAACCAATGATATTCAGAAAATCTTAACATTCAAGTATGCTAATATGTAAATGCTGAATAACTTTCAGAAGATGCATGTTAAGACACTTTTTTTTTTAAAATTAATATATCTCACAGGAGTAATTTTTTGACATTTATTTTATAATGTACCAAAATGTCATTTAAACCACATACATTGGGGGACAAGGGTCTGCCTATACGGTTGTCTCTGTCCATACGCATACACTCGCATTCACTCGCATTTTTACTTTGAATACGGTATTTAAAAACATCTATTATGGTATATAAATTATATAAACTGACAATCAGAATATTAAAAGAGCCAAAAACAATATAGGTTCTATGAAGATTAGATGGGTCTCGGTGTCTTTTGATGTATAGTAATCAACAAGAACAATTGTTCATTGCTGCATTTGGGTGATGTTACATGTGTAAAATAGGTTCATGAATTAAGTTTACACTGCCTGTGAAACATGATACTCATGCATATAGGGGTATAAAAAGAGTGCCATGGTGAAGAGAGAAACAGCAAGGCCAAGTAATAATAACCCTTGGTATGGCAAAGTTGGGAGCAAGTTATGCTCATGTCACAAGAATTGTATGAAACTGATGATCATGCAAAATTAGGTGACTGGCAGGCCAAAAAACAGACCATAGCATGGAAAACTGCATCACAACAGTCAAACTGGTCAAAGGCTGTGGTATGTGCTTTCCTGTTTGTGGGACGGTTGACAGCTGAACATGTATCTACAGATGTGGGAATAAGAACGGCTCCTTGTTTTGTTCAGGATACCATACTGTTTGGAGGTGGTACTATTATTACAGGTCTTGCAGCATTATTCAGATCTTGTTTTATCAGGACAATGTAAGATCTTGCACACATTGTGTTCTGCAACAGTTCTTTGCTGCAAACCATGTCAGTGTTTAGCCATAGTCAGCCTGTTCACCTAATATGTCACCTATAGAACATTGGGATCATCTTGCCCAGAGAATCCAACACTCCCAATCTTCTTCTGAACAGAGATAAGATAGTACAGGCAATGAGAGATTTGGAGGCATTGAGAGGAGTGGAGGCAATGAGAAAGGAGTGGAGACAATGAGAGGCAATGCAGACATTGAGAGAGCAATGGAGGCAATATTGGATTCCTTCACCAAACAAATTCTAACATCATGCGTACATTTGCATACAATGCACTACCCCAAAACTGCAGGTCCTTTTTCAAGAGATGTATGTATGCAGCAGCATCTCATCTGCTATTTAGCTAATGATTATAATAGTTCCATAATGTTCTGAAATACATCTCCGAGGTCCACATTTTTCACACACTATCTGGAACACTCGCCTCGTCAGCAGGACATAGTTCTTCTAAGCTGGACATATTTCGTCCGCTGTTTATATAACACAACAGCAGGCCACATCTTACTTCCTGTTTCCAGCCCTGTAATGTACATGCACATGGCAGACACACCTACTGAAACACTGACATTCATTTACTTGAAGAGTTATGCTAATGTTTATTCACACTTCGTCATGAGTGATGTTATATGAAATCACACATTTTACTCTTAGTGCAGTTTGTGAACTGTCATGTTCACAGTTGATAATTATTATTGTGTATACTAGTGTTTCATATCTCACTAATTGATTACATTTTTTAAATATAATACTTGCATCAACTTGTATTTTGTTTTATTTTACCAATTCCAAAAAAACTTATAAGTATATTTCTTTTGATTATCAATTTATATAAATGAAAGACCATCACATCGCTACCGCCATCCAGAAAAAGAGGAATGATACTGAATCAAAATAAAAAACAAACATAAAATAACATAACTACTGTTATGTTATAACAATCTGAAACATTTATCAGAAACTTACAATTACTGTTACACAGTAGTAGTCTTAGACTTTAAGACAGTCAATAAACAGTATTGCATCGGCAACATTATCTGTATAACTTTAGGTAAACAGGCTCTATAGGTTTGGGTAAAGTCAGTATAATGTAGATAAATCTTATGGCTTCTGCATGGGCCCATTCCATGAAGGGGTTAATGCCCTCATATGTCTTTAACAAAAATGTTGATAAAATATTCTTTAACAAATCAACCTTTTTTGATTTACACTTTTAGCCAGACAAACCGTCACTAAATAGAAAAATAAAACAAATACTATACTATAACACATAGTAACTGTATAAACAATGACTACACCAGCCAATGAAAGGGAAGACATATATATACATGACAAGCGGTAAGTTAGAAATAACATTTATTGCTTTCACAAATATAGATGATAAATCTGCGTATAATGTCAAAATTACTGAAAATGTTCCTAATAGCTCAATATCAAGTGTAAAATAAATGAAAAATGATTAAATTTAAAAATTAAATTATTATTATCTACATGTACGGTAATACAAACTAAATATATTATTGTTATACATGTATATTATGAAACTGTGGAGTGAGTGAATCTAGGGCACAACCTCCAACTTCGCTAGAGTGCTGTCCATGACAGGATTATTAAATTATAATTTGCTGCATTAAATATATATTACAGTGGCCATCTTGGATTCAGTGGTCTGGATGATCCCAAAACACAATAATAACAGTGTATTTGTAATAACATAATTAGGTAAAAATGCCACCTCATTCATCCATCTAGCTGATATGTTCGAGATATTGTATTTTATGTTTTTCAAGATACCGGCCACCTTGGATTTTGAGGGCAGGATGATATCAAAATTCTACAATAACTATTCCACTGGCTTTGTAATACCAAAATTAGTGGAATATGACACTTGATTCGTCCTTCTAGATGATCTGATGCCAGAGATATTACATTTTTGAAACTGGCTAAGTTACATGTAGCCGTCACTTTTCAAGGGTACAAATCCATCAAAAAGAAAAGTAACAAAATGATCCTATATATAATAATTCTCTAACATACTATAGTATCCTAAACCTCATTATACACTAAATTCTAACAATGCAGAAAGTGGTCACAGATCTGATCAGTGAGATGTTAAAATGACCAACAACCCTCGGAGATTTTAGGTTTTATTGAAATCACTTTGTTAATTCTTGGCCCTTTGATCATCAGAACCCATCAGAAATGGTTTGTTTCATCATTTAATTATGGTAAAGGTGGATTATATTACATGAAAATTGTTAAAAGACTTTTAGTTTTGCCAACGTCCTACCAGAAAACCAATTCTTTAAAATCCAAAGGCAAAGAATAACTTAAATAGCTGTGATATAATACTAATTTATAGCTGCATGTGAAATGTTTAAAGCACATTCAAGTGAAATACGATAGATAGAGCACCATTTAGTATGACCTACATGAGTATTTCCTGCCTTTTTGAAAAGCTTTGTATGTGTATGGTATACATGTAGATCTCTCGACATTTTATGAGAAACTAAGGCACTTTAAACACAGATATAATCCATTAATTATATTAAAAGGTACTTAACACTGTCCCTATTCTAGTGTCCAATTTAAATTAAAAACCACCAGCAACACAGATATTGCACATAAAGAATACTGTGTATGCATCAACAGTACAAGTGTGTAATAAACAGAACCATCAAAATAATCTGGCAGCCAGCGAATTTCAATGGCTATTATAACTGCCGTACCATCCATATTTTACAGTAAGAGATTCTGACTACATAAATGATGATTTACATGTACATTATTTCTGAAGACATTCAACATAACCTCCTACTTTGAAAAAGAAATAAAGTGTTTAGATTATGTTCCTTGATACAGATAGCAACCCATAACAAACCTATGATGGCACAAAGTAAATCATATGGCAAGAAAGCTGCTTCTGCCTGGTGGCTAGTCTCATCAACCAGCAATGTTTGGTTGTTTAATGACACCACTAGAGCATATTGGCTATTGGATGTCAAACATTTTTAATTCTGACACAATCATCAGAGAAAACCCGCTAGATGTTTTCTAATGCAGCAAGGGATCTTTTGTATGCACTTTCCCACATACAGGATCAGAGCCGGTTTAAGGATCCACACAGCCTGTAGCACACATAAAAGTGGGGCCACCTTCCCGGGATATATATTTTGCAACACCCTTGGGAAGAGAGTAACAATTACCTGGGGAAAATAAATGTACATTTCACCGTGGAGCCCCCTAAAGCACAGGGCCCTGTAGCATGTGCTACTAGGATAAACCGGCTCTGGATAGGATAGCACATACCACAGCCTTTGACAACCAGCAATGTCTGCTATGTGCTGCACTAATTTGCAACTGAAAGAGAACAATGGCCGACTTAAAAAGATGAATCGATCTACTTTAATAGAATACAAATTTAAGTTCAAGACAATTTCTTTCTATTAAGGTAAATACTAGGAACATTTTCAGTATTGTTAACCATTACATAATATGTACAAAATTGCATAATAAATATAATAGATTTTGTTGATAAAATATATTTAAATTTTACATGTAACAAAATATAAATACACTAACATCATTATATGTACACAATCAGTAAAAATGGTAATTTTTCACTAAGCAAAATTACATTCATTAGTAATTAATTTTCTACAAATAAAAGTTGGTTGATATTAGTCCGTTTTTCACAAGACAAAAATATATTTACAGACTCAATGACTTGATTCTATTTGTAAAGAATGAAAACAATGGTAGGCAGAGATATTTGTTTTATGACATATTTCAAGCTACAGTTGTTTTGTTTTAATTAGTATCTAGAATATGGCTATTTCAACACTTGGCAGTGAGTTAAACTCTTTGTTTCACGACACCACTAGAGCACATTAATTAATTAATCAGTGGCTATTGGATGTCGAACATTTGGAAATTCTGACAGGAAACGTACATTTTTCTAATGCAGGAAGGGATCTTTTATATGCACTTTCACACAGACATGCAAGCACATACCACAGGCTTTGACTAGTTTTGGTGCACTGGTTGGAATGAGAGAAAAAATAATCAGTTGAATGTATCCACAGAGGTGGTTTGATCCTGCGACACAAACACCTCAAACGATGGTAGTAAGAGGACACCTGCTGCCACTCCGTAGCTAACTCCTAGCAAACATCTAAGACACTGTATATGCACTTTTTATAGATATGTGTACACATATCATTGGCACTTCCAAAACCCGATGGCTTCACTGAGTGAGGTCGACACTATGGCCCATCACACATCAAGCAAACATTCTACCACTGAGTTACATTGCACTCACAAATCAGCAGCACTGAAACAGTATTTGGTTCTCTTTGTCAAGCATGTACTGAACACTCCAGAATATTTTCAAAATCGGTATAGTAAAAAAAAAAAGAAGCTTTATTTAACGATGCACTCAACACATTTTATTTACGGTTATATGGCGTCAGACATATGGTTAAGGACAACACAGATTTCATGGGCTACTCTTTCCAATAAGCAGCAAGAGATCTTTTATTTGTGTTTCCCACAGGCAGGATAGCACAAACCGTGGCTTTTGTTGAACCAGTTATGGATCACTGGTCGGTGCAAGTTGTTTACACCTACCCATTGAGCCTTGCAGAGCACTCACTCAGGGTTTGAAGTCAGTATCTGACTTAAAAATCCCATCCCTCAACTGGGATCCAAACCCAGTACCTACCAGCCTGTAGACCGATGGCCTAACCACACCGCCACCGAGGCCGGTCCGGTATAGTATGTCACATGGATCAGTTAACTATATCTTCCGAATAAATGCATGTACTTGTAATATCTATAGCACTTGAAACCTATTAGTTGTGTTTAAAACATTTCGACTTGGTTAGATGACGGAAAAACCTGTTCCTACAGCATGACAGCCAGTTCAGAGTGAACACCAATTATAAAACATTCATTTCTGAATATATCATCACCTATAAATTAGTCGGGTACTATTTTACAGTTCCTAATTCATTAAATAATTTTATCTAGAGATGGGTAAATGCTTATACTTATGATCAGTTTAAGTGTTTTGATTGTATTCCTAAAAGGTATTAATAAAAACCCAGTAGGTAGATATCATCAAAATTCTGGGGTTTGTCAAATGGGTATCATTAAGATATTGTTTTGAGCTTCTGAATACATTAAGATGAACAAAAATTCACCAGGTTCCAAAGTTGTTGTGTTTTTTTTGGAGGGGGGGTGGGGGGTTGGGGGTTGGGTTGTTTTGGGGTTTTTTTGCTTATATTTTCATGTCTGGGAATCAAGAGTCTGGACTCCTAATCTCAAACTTTAAGTCAAGTCTTGAGTTCCAGACTGTGGTATGTGCTATCCTGTCTATGGGATGGTACATATAAAATATCCCTTGCTGCTAATCGAAGAGTAGCCCATGAAGTGATGACAGCAGGTTTCTTCTCTGTGTGGTCCTTAAGCATATGTCCAATGCCATATAACCGTAAATAAAATGTGTTGAGCATGTTGTTAAATAAAACATTTCCTTCTTTAGTATTCTAAGTTAGTAAATTCTAAGTTTCAAACAGAATGAATGAATGAATGAATGAACAAATGAAAGAACAAACGAATGAATGAATGAATGTTTAACAACACCCCAGTACAAAAATATATTGGCAAGTTTCAAAAAGAGGTATCTGTAGCACCAATACTTTTAAGAGGACCAGGTAACTATAAGAGAACAACTCTATACAAGACATACAGGACCTGTGCAAGACCTCTACGTAATTACTAGTCAGTGCAAATGGCCAGTGTGAAAAGAGGATTCTTATGAACCTTTTTGGTGATATGCCCAAATAGAAATTGTAAACCTTTTAAAAAGGTTGTACAAGAATATCTCACAAGTTGGTAACTACTGTGTTTTGAGCTATTTGGAACCTTTTTACAACCATGCAATCAGCTTGTTGCATGCTTGCGACCATTTTTTTAATGAACTAAAAGTTTCAAATAAACAAAATGTGAAATAAAATGCATACAAGAAAAAAAAAGAGAAAAAAAGGCGAGTTAAAATAGCATACTTTATATGTACATGTGTATAATGCAACTATATCAATTATATCTATGTGATTAATCATTGTTCTAAAACTCACCAATTTTATATACAATACAGGAACATACACAACCATTCCTGTGGGGTTGGGGGTGGTGTGTATTTGATTTTTCATACCATAAACTTATTCCAAGTCACCATCAGCTGCATGCATATTATATATCTCAATGCATGTTTAAAATGTTTTATAAGTTTAAACTTTAACTACATGTGACATTTGAATGTTGAGCTAAATGCCAAAGTTGATGTCACTGGACTCGGTCCACCACGGCTGCCAGAAAAATAATACCTACAGTGTATATCTCACCTATTTAGGCAAGACAAATTGAACCTAAAGTAGCAACAAAATAATAATTGTTAAGCGTATATATGGTCACATGGTAGGAATTTAAATAGAAATAATGTTTCAGTGTTGTCCATACACACCCATCAGCTCCACACACCACACCATCCCCTGGTATGGTGCAGCAATATCAGCCATGATGACACATCACACACCACACCATCCCCTGGTATGGTGCAGCAATATCAGCTATGATGACACACCACACACCACACCATCCCCTGGTATGGTGCA